>MKEJ01020385.1:0-22498 GCA_001753735.1 Embelia ribes
CGATAAAAGCACCCGAAAATGCCTCGAAGCTTTGAACCCCGAAGCAATCAACTTACGAGCCCTGGTTTGTATCGAACTTATACACCGAAATGATCCACAAGTCGTAAATAAGATGTTTGCCAACTTTATTTTGACGATGTAACTCGGCATGTAAAATTAAGAAAAAGTAAATAAGAGAAAGAGACGAAGAAACTTACATAGAAACGTTCATTGCATGACGTAGACTCCAAATATGTATTTATTTTCCGTTGACGGCGACCCGAGCTTGATGAAATATGGAGCCAAAGCTAGGCCCAAGCTTTCCCTTTTCTTCTTCTACGACTGCCGATCATCGTACATGCACGTGTGCGTGTATATACATGGAAAAAGAAAAAACTAGTGGGGTCCACAAATTTTGTTGTTGCTATCGCCACCACTTCGGACCCTGTTTTAGCTCCTCTACGTTTTGAATTTGCTTTTCATTAAAACACGAAATTTGTAGATGATTGAAATACATTTTCAACGACATTTTTTAGGTCCCAATCGGAGTTACGATTTGCGATGTATGACAAAAATACCGGACTGTCATCATGCCTCCAACTTACACTTAATTGCATTTAATATTTTTCCAGAGGCAATCGCCCATCACTTCCAAATACTACTACCCGATATCTACAATAGAGGAATAATATGATAACTCGTATAATATTATTTAATAATACAAAAAATTTACCCATGAATTTTAGAACGTTACAAAGATGGTAGATGAATCCAACTTTTTGAGTGAGGGAGAGATTAAATAACTTAGAGTTGATCAATAAGATATTAACCCGTGTATTTTATCTTTCCAATTTTCATCAATGTCTTCATCCCTTTAATAAACGAGCTCAGATTCAAATAGAATTCAAGCTAAACTGTAGCAATGGCTTATAAGATATTTTGAACCTTGACGCTAAATAAAAATGTAAGAAAGTCGAGCCGAACTGGACTAACTTAGATCCTATATTAGCCATAGAATCAACATTTTATTGTCATTCTTTCATGCAGAAGTTTCGAGTTTAGCTCTTAATTGATAGTTCACCGTTCTCGTGCTTCTTGATTATTTAAATATCTCGCAGCTCTCTCAATCGTCAACTAAATTGTTAAGTTATCTATTTTTTCTAACTCTCTGCATTGAATATGAAATTTAGAAATAGGAATTCTTACAAGTAAATAATAATTGACTAATCACTTTGGAATATATCAATGATACTAGCTTAAACTGATACTTGAAAGGCAAAATAAACATTTGATTTCCGAAAATTTTGATACCATATTAAGAAACTTGAAAAGTTACAGTGATTTTAGAACTAAAGTTATTCTAATTAAACCGGTCGGATTAAAACAAAAAATTTGTCCACATTTTCCAATCAGATGATCCGTCGAATTTTGCAAGTTTGACAAAATATACTATTTTTTATTTACAATTGTTTTTATTAGATAGTTATGTGCATATTTCTATTAGAGTTATAGTTCCATCAGTTGAACCGATTGAGTCATGCCAATTAAAAATTTCGACGCTAATATAAGAAAATTTTCTTTAATGAAAAAGATAGAATTAGATGGCTGACTCATTTCCACGTGAACTTACCCTTCTCTTAGTACCTAGCAAAATGGTACATATCTTTATTTTAATTGTTCCACTTAAAATTATGGTGAGACCCATGCTATCTAAAAGAATTTTCCTAAATTCCATATTTTTGCTACTCTTAAACTTAGGCGGATTAATTAGAATGATGGTATGTACCATGTTGATGCGTACAAATATGTATCAAAACTCTTCTCATTTGGAAAATAATTTATACCTCTTATTCTCAATAACAAATAACAAAATTTACTTACCGTGATGTTTGTATAGTCAAAATTTACTTGATATTATGAATTGGACGGGTCGAGTATCCACAAAAATTCGTTAATTTGCCATCTCTAGTGATATATTTAATTTATTGAACCATATTTCCATAGATAATATAGTTAAAATTTTTGTATGGTATTTTGGACAGTTGCAACATTATTTATTCAATTTGAAAAATGCTTAAAAATACGCATGTATGTATAGATGTATGGCATCGCGAGTTTTGAATATATATACCTTATGAGATATTTGTTTCTCATTTTTAAGAGGAAAGGAATGACTAAGGCTGGTCTTAAAATTTAGAATGTACTGTACAAAATTGAAAAAAATGTCAAATTTTTATTTATTTGACTAACACATATGATTTTCAAATAATCTCACATATAATATCACAATTTTTTTTAATGTAAATTGCTCACCTTATTTTTGAGTACTATAATTTTTCAAAATCTTTCATCTGTTTGATGTATTTCAACGGTAACTATTGTCTCCCTCAGTTCTGCGTTTAAGTAGAAAAATATATCACATGTATATCTTGAATTATAGAAAATCAAGTAAAAAAAATTTTCTTGCATTTCTCTAAACAAAATCACTAATTATACTTTTGTAATCAATATTTTCAAGCAAATCATGTTTAATAGATATTAAAGCGAGTCCGTTTAATCTTTCTTATAACATGGTCGATCGTAAATACAAATGATAAGTTTTTCTGATATAGAAGTATTGATGACTAATAAATTATGATTTTAAAAGTCAATAATAGAAAGAAACACATAATAAAGAGCCCATTGCATTTTTTTTAAGCCCATTGCGTATATTTTATTTTATTTTATGAATTTTAAGAATTTAAACTAATTTTTTTTTATAAAATATTGAAATACAATAATTTACCTATTTTAAATATAATTAATAATGTTTTAATAGTTTAATATTAAATTCTTTAATATAATTTTTTTTAAATTATTAATAATTGTGCTATTGTAATTCTTGGATGTTGCGATCGCACCTCTCATGGACGCCTCTGGGAATGAATCTATATTCATTGGATTTATTCTCGGCTTTAAATAAAATTTAACTTTCAAATGGCGAGTTTTTGGTGATAATAAAGTAAAATTGTAATTTGTTTATGAAATTAAAATTGTTTTTAATTTTTTTTTACCAAACTAAGATTGTTTTAAAAATCACATTGTCAAATTGATTTTTTTATATAAAAAATGAAATTCGAGCATGCGATTTTTTTTGTTATGTTTGATTTAAAGAGGTGAACTTTCAAATTGCAACTTTATTTTTGTACTAATAATGAAAAACAAGCAGAATTTATAATTGAGTTGTTTTTCTTACATTTCATTTATAAGTATGATTTTTGAAATTGCTATTTTTAATTGATCTCGGTTTGATAATTATTATAATAACGACCGTGGTTTTGTGAATAGTGTATGCAATTTATAATAATGTGGTAAAAAAAAAAAAAAAACTCTTCATAAAAAATTTTCACAATCAAGTAGAAAAGAAAACCATTAATAAATAATAATAAATCCAAAAAAGTTTTAAAAAAATCATTTTATGGAAACTCAAAAACCCGTTCACTTTGACAGAGCGAAAAAAGGAAAAAGAAAAATACACAGCCCTACTCGCTTCCGGTTAACTCCGAGCGAGACAGAGAGAGAGAGAGAGAGAGAGAGAGAATGATCGGAGTTGGGAAGATGAAGCAGTACTCAAATGTTCTCGACAAACCCCTCTCTAAGGCCAAACACGAGGTTTATTTTTGTATATATTTTTCTGTTTTTGTTATGTATGTATGTATATATACATATATATTGATTCTTTCTATTGGTGTAGTAATGGGGACCTTTTAATTCTCGATCCCATTCAATGATTACTCTCAATTTCACTTGATCTCAGTTTCTAGTCAGATGTTGAATGTAATTTAGCTGAATTGGGATTATTTTGCAAGGTTTAAGCTTGATATTTATTGGAGCTAAGAGCATTTGATTTCTAATAATCTGACTTTGGAAAAACCATTTTTTTTTATAAAATAAAAATGAGCCACATCAGATCTTCAAGAAAGTCATTTGTATTATATATATAAAAAAAATAAATTCTAAAAAATATTTCTCTAATACATATTGGTGTATTTATTTTATTTTGGTCGGAAAAAATTTATCTTTTTAACATAGAAATTGTGAATAGTTACTTTTCCCGTAGAAAAAATTACAGTAGCAATTCTTGAAAATTTTCTGAACATAGAAAGACTAAGGGGTGAGATTTGTCTCCCCACTTCTTGTTTGAGAAATTTGCTCAATATTCCACACCGTGTTTCTATTTCTTAGACTTTTTAGAGATCTCAGCAGAAATGCAATAGTAGATTTCTTGAAAACATATCTAATGTCAATTATGTTACTAAAAAAATTGAACAGCTAGACAATTATATCGATCGGAAAAGATTTATTAGAAACATTTAAATATAAGGATCTAATAAATACTTAAATGGTTTTATAAGGCAAGAAAAATTACTTTTGAATAAAATTGTAGTTTATATATTCACATATAATAAAAGGCCACATTTAGTTCTCTTGCTTTAGGCCTCCGAAAGCTAAGACAGCCCTGAAGTTCACTGGAAAAATATCAGATTTTATTTCTTTATTTGCTTTTCCCCAAGTTTGGTGAGGGATACAAGCTGCTAATATTTGTGTTGTTTTTGTTTTCCTCTTTTCCTGTTAGGATTATATGACATGTGATGAGATTCTGCACTTATTTTCCTTTTCAGGTCAGTTTGAGTGCATTCGCTTTCTTGTTTTCGGAGCTGGTACAGTACAATCAAACTCAAGTGGATAATATTGCCGAGCTAGAGCGGAGGTGATTAATTAGTTTCAATGTTTAGGCAATGATACATCTTATGTCTAATTTAGTTCACAATAAACTGAAAGCTAAGCTGTTATAATACCTTCATCTTGTTTATCTGGTTAAATTGACATTGTTGGATCAACCTTTGGGAAGAAAAAGAAAACAGACATTTATATGGTAGGCCCATCATTAAACTTAAAAATCTTAAAGTTACAGGTTATTGATTGATTATAAAACTTATAGCTTATTTAGTCTGGAAAAGCAAAACAGTTTTACTTTACAAAGTTGGAAGCCAAATGGACAACTTATTAGCTAAAAGCAATTTACCTGAGCTCAAAAACTACAGGCAAACAAACCTGAATATTCATAAATTTCAGTTTTGCCTCTTTCTTTTACCTTTCCGATATTTGTTTATTTCAGATTGGAGGATGCAGGTTATGCTGTTGGTGCAAGGGTACTGGAACTTCTCTGTCATCGAGAAAAGGTACTCATATCTGGTGGTAGTTACTCTAGCAAATTTTAAGAACTTTAGCAATAACAAAATTTAAGACTGCAAACTTTGGGACTTGCATCTTCATATTGTTTTATCTTTTGGTTGAATGTCTTGTTTGGATTCAGAAAGTAGAACATAACTTGGATTTTTTTTTAAGCATATTTATTTTTCCGCTTAATGGAGATCATCAAAACTTATGCTGCTTGTTTCTTTTTGACCCGAAACTGCACTTTGGTTTTGATGGAGCTGCCCTACAGAAAATTCATTTAAAGTTAGAAAAAGTTGACTAGTTATGCACTTTGTTTTTCGCTTTAGAAATTGGAATTTCTCTATTCTTGTGGCGAAGAGTGAGAGTCAAAATCTATTGGTTTGCCAATTTGGACATGTTCTTACTCACATTTTCTTGGACAGGCTGGCTTGCCTATGCTTTATTTATATGTTATGTTTTAAAACAGGTAACCTGTTTCTAACTTATTCTCCTCTTGTAGGGCAACAGAAGAGAGACCCGATTATTGGGTATTTTGTCTTTTGTACACAGCACAGTGTGGAAGGTTTTGTTTGGAAAGGTAGTAAATCTTCTTTCTACTACTACTCTTACTAATGTTGCTGTTAGTTCTACTTTGTTAACATCCATAGAGATTTTCTTGTTCCCTTCCACATTTATTTTGTTGTTGAGAAGTGATGATGTTACTGAAACGAAACGCTGATAATGGGGCACACCCTTAACCTGAAAAGATCACCGAGAAATGAATAATTTTTTAAATTGAATCAATCGTTTTGGTTTGTATGATTTGAAATGGAACACCAACAAGTCAGCAAAGCCCCAACATAAAAAGGTTTGGTAGTTGGATGCGTCTTCTTTGAACTCAAAAACGATTTCACTTGAATTCTTCCCGTGAGTGAATCCTATCTAATAGACTCTTCCGAAATTGCGTATAGAAAGAAAAAGAGATTTGTCTTACCGAGAAAGTGAGTAAAGTTGCATAAGTCGGAAGCAATCATTATGGTTTGGTTGATTGTTAGTTGCAACAGATTAATTTTGTACGGATTGCACAAGCTAGGTCATAAAATAATCAAAGTTGATGTGGGTGCAAAATATGACTTGACCCTGGCATATTCTTCTGGTGTCTATATTCGCAATTATGGCTACAGTTACTGGAAGTCTGAACTTTATGGACCTCATGCTCTTTGTTCGTAGTTGCAGTTTTAGTTACGCTTGAACTTTTTGCTCTTTTGAGATTTGACATTAAAATACGGACATAAAGCAACATATCGGTTATGTAATTTTCATTAATGATGTGAACGTGAATGCTGCATTATAGAAATGATACATTTGACCCTTTCAAAGATTGGGATCATCCTATTTACATGACATTGCTGAAAACCAAGAAAGTCCATTTTAAGTACATTGTAGTTTTCGTTTATGGGCACAATTGTTGATGCAAATGCTACTTAAAGAAACTCAATATGTTTATCTTCATGAGAGATGATTTTGGAAACATTGTCATCATTTGCTTGATTTGAGAATTTTTGTCTGTGTGATTTAGCTTCCTTGATTTTTCCTTCTCGTGTACACACGGTACCAGTGGCACTTTGTACGTGATACCATCTCCCATGTTTAGCCTACATTTTCCTTGTGAATGATCCTTTCTCGGTCATGTTTAGCATATTCTATGGCCACGGTTCATCTTTTTTTAAAATCTCTACAGGTTCAGGCAGTAGTTATAGTTTCTTTGTACCTCTTTCAACTGGAGCTTTAGAGCTAAAGTTTTTTTCGTCTGGGCAATTGGTGTACTTTCTTTTACCTCTTCCTGCAGAAGCTTTTAGGTTTTACTTTCAGTGGATAATGTCCTGACTGTTTTCGGCCACGTCTTCTAATACCGTTGAAAGATTTTTTTATCATGAATTTTCTTGAGTATATTAAGTTTTATCTACATATTAACCCTGCCATTAGGTGCTTGGGAGAGCCCAACATGCTGCCAAGGTGAGCGATTTGGGCTAACACGAGGACCTCGCTAACATCAGCCTTTCTGATCTTCTCAGTTTAATTTGTTACACATTCATTTTTCTTAATGATTTTCAACAAAATCACAATTGCTTATCAATTAAAGTATCACCTGTACACAAAGGTCATTTATCATATATTAAGAGATTATACACCCCACCCAAATCAACACCAAAACAATGAATTATTCTGTGGAATGCATAAAGATCTGGATTTTTGGAAAATATGCTATTTTGACCCAAAATAATTAGCACCTTAGACGAGCGCAAGTCTTGTCGTTTAGCTTTAGGAGTGCCGAGCGCGTCTTCGACAACCACAGAAGTCACGATCTCACTCTTGTTGAAGAATTCTGTAAATTCTAGTGTACTTTTAGCTTCTTCCTCTTTTCCTTTCCACAAAAACTATCAGCAGAAAGCTTTATAAAGTAAAATCAAAAGCGACCATTTACTGATGGACGCATGAAATTCTCCAGGTTGCTGACTCACTTGAGAAGGGAACTGAACACGAAGATGAATACATGATTAGTGAGAAGGAACTCCTTGTTAATAGGTGATTTTTTCTAAAATTTCAATCTTTTATTACAGTGGCACATAGCTGTTCAGTTAATGATTATCTGATGTTTCATACGTATGTTATAGATTCATTTCAATACCGAAGGATATGGGAACATTCAATTGTGGCGCCTTTGTTGCTGGAATAGTGAGGGTGTGTACTATACCGTTCTCTTTCCATTCTATCTTTTGCATTTGAAAATTTTAAGTCATTAGTAGGCTTACATGTTTTTTTATCCCTTGAAGGGTGTTTTGGATGGTGCAGGTTTTCCTGCAGTAGTTACAGCTCACTTTGTACCCGTGGAGGGTCAGCAACGACCTCGGACGACGATTTTAATTAAATTTGCTGAAGAGGTTAGTACTATAATCTTCCCTTCATCAATTCCTTCCCTGCCTCAGTTTTGCCAATGGTCCTTCCAGTTAGTTGGATGGCAGTGTTATTTTCCCAAATTTGCACGAGTCCAGTGTTTTGTCACAATCGTAATCTGCAATTATTTTATTGGATAGTGTGACCTTAGTTGGATTGAAAGCCTTAATCCTTCCCAAGGGGTGTAAAAACTAACCAAATTGAACTTTGCTGAACCCTAACTAGCTAGTCGAGGGCCTGTTTTGTAGTGATTATGTTATCTTACTTATATAGACAGTTCTGTTCTCTCTTTATGTTTTTAGTTGTTCTTTCCCAGTATAAAAACTAAAAACACCGAGAAGTTAACTTTTACCCAAAAGAAACATGAACCAGATATTTGGCAAACATTGGTGGCTTTCCGTGCCAAGCACATAAAAGTGGAACAAGGTTTTTCTGTTTAAACTTGTATTTTTATGGCAATGAAGGAAAATCACTGACAAGTTAACTTTTACCAAATAATTTTACGTTGTCATTTTTTAAAATCAGTATATATAACCAGAATAAAGAAGTCATAAATGCTACCAAACAAGCCCTGACTAAACATGCTCCCAAATGAAGCATTAGTTTGGGTCTTTGGCAAAATCAATTGGGTTCGAGGCAAGCTCTTAAACAGGTAGCTGATTGGTCTCTCTGGAGCCTCCCTTTTTTTGTACATACCCTAAGTTCCACGGTCTAGCCTACTTTCGACCTATAGGTAGCTGTTCCCAAAGGGTTGGTGATGACCAAAAACTTTACTGTTTTTTGCGATGAAATATGCACACTTCGATGTTATAGAGCCTTACTTTACTGCCCCGTTGGGTGTTCTTGTGAAACTGATTTATCATAGAAATAGGTGGTTCTGAGATTTTATTAGCGTGCAATAGTCCGTCTTATATGTCTAAATGTTTATATTCCTAGAACTCTTTTGAGTGATGAGCCTGCATTTTACCCGTCTCAGGTGTTACGACGAGAAGCGAGGTTGGGTTGAACCTTTGTCGAACCGATTTTTTGGCGAGACTGATGAAATTATGTTGTTGGTGTTCACAAGCATTTTGTCGATGATTTCTAGTATCACGGGCGCACTGTTTGCGTTCTACTTCGACGTGTTATCCTTTCGTTATGGTGCTGTACCTGTACACACTTGATTTGTCTTTCATTTTGAATTAAAGGTTGATGCAAAAAGCCATATGGTTACTTCTCTTAATAAGTTAATCTGAAGAAGAGCTTTCATGCGTTCATGGATGTTAAAATCTCATCCCAACTCTTGGAACTTTATAGTTTAAATGAGCATGTTTTCACAAAACAAGTTGACTTTTACATGAAGTCTAGAATGGGGGGAAAACCGGTGGGCTCGAGATTTTGTGGGTAAATTTGGTAGAATCGAATCCGCGCCATCTATACCACATCCGGCACAAAAACAATGAATGTTCAGCAGGTTCGAGTATCATTTCTTGACCTTTTTCTGCCAGGCATTTGGATGGAGTCGCGCTCTAACGACCCCTAGAGGAAAATATTTTTGCGAACATTGTACAAATAAAATTGTAATAAGATAACTAGTCAACGGCATCGATAGACGTGCCCACATCCATAGACGAAGTCCCTTGCCCAATGTACCCATCCGGTGCTCGGTGAAATCGGATTGAACCTCAATACTAGCTATATAAACCGGACATTGCAAAAAAAGAAAAAAAATAAGTAATGTCTACAATCCCTTTAATTGTAACAAATATCCAAAAATTAATTTTTTCTTACTTTCAAGAAGAAATCACAAACCTTTAATAATTTCCACTTTTAATCTTATTTCCAACTGGTTACACAATAGCAAATAATTTCTACAGTTTACAAAGGGGAAAAAAAATTAAATACACAAGGAGAATTAATTTCCACAAATCTCCGGAATATTAACAAATCTTCAAAAACTTCAACTATTTAACCCAATTTTCCCCAAAATTTCAATAAACTTACAAATCTAAATATCCAACAAGTTCTACAAACTTAACAACAATTTCACAATATCCTAATAATTTCAACTAATTTCTGAAATAAGTTCAACACAACAATTGAAATGTTCCCAAACATCTGCAATTCTTTCTTTTCAAAACTAAACAACATAGGAGTGCAATAAACAATCTCTGCAAAATTGCATGGCTGTAAATTTGTAAAATGTTATAAATTTTTTTATAAATTTTGGGGGGGCAATAGTAGCATATGAGTACGATTATGGCTACATTAGAACACAGTCACACACTTGTCCAAGTATTATGAGAAAGGGAAAATCGTCCCATCGTTTTTCTAAAACAAACATGAAGTAAAACTGAAATATTAGAAGTGAGTTCTGTCCTTTGGTTCTGCTTCTCAAATCAGGTTTTTTGTAATTCTGGGTTAGGTGGGAAACAATATTGTGTAAATGGTGTATCAACAAAAATAATTACCAATTTGGTACACATGTTCGCTATTATTAATGACAAATATTTGATAATATTGTATATTGTTCGCCACTACTAATGACGAACAATATATATATTTTTACAGTTCGCCATTAGTAATGGTGAAAATATATATTTTTTTAGTGGCAAAAATTAATTTATGTATTATTGTGAAAATAATATATTTTTTTTAAGTTTGCCACTACTATTGGTGATTTTTTTTTTTACAGTTTGCCACCACTAATGACGAATTGTATATATATATATTTAGGAATGACGGTTGTGTATATATATATATATATATTTTTTTTTATTTGCTATTTTTGTTGATATGTGTTATTTTTGTAGTTACGCGTATCCGTAATGCAAATGTTGATATGTGTTTTTCTTTCGTTAATTGATTATATAGTCCAATTTTTTTTTTTTTAATGTTTCGAACAGGAACAACCTATATTGATTTCGTTATTGGGTTGAATGCTAAATACAGGAAGTGATGGATACAAGAAAGAAAATGATTGTCATAAGATTATTTTTTTTGTTGTTGTTTAATTATCGGTATTTCACCATTAGCATTAATAACATAAAAAAAATAATAATAATTCGCCATTAGTAGTGACAAACATTAGAAAAAACAATTTGTCATTAGTAATAGTAAATTGTGGGGAAAAAAAATCGCTATTGATAGTGGCAAACTTAAAAAAAAACAAAATAAATTATTATTTTCGCAACAACACATAAATTAATTTTCGCCCCCTTAAAAAGATGAAAAATAAAATTCGTCATGACTCATCAACAACTGTAAAATATATATATATATATTATATTATTTTTCGCCATTACTCAATGTTTTAAAAATCAGACCGGTCATCAACTCGTTCAGGATACTGGGTCACCAGGTTAGTGGTCGGACCGGTGGATCACTAGTTGAACCGCATGAGCCGATCTATATTAAAAAATTCTAAAAAATTAATGACATGTAAAATTTGTACTTAAAAAAATTGTAAATAAAATTTTAAATAATATTTTGACATTCAATACTAGTGAAGAAGTACCCAGTGACCCAGTACCCTGACTCGGTTAGGATACTGGGTCGCCGGGTCAGTGGTCGGACCTGTGGATCATTAGATGAATCGCATGACCAGGTCTATATTAAAAAAATTTTAAAAATTCATGACATGTAAAATTCATACTTAAAAATTATAAATAAATTTTAATTTTTTTTTTTTGACATTTAATACTGGTGAAGAAGGGTCTAGTGAGATGTCCTTGCCTCTGTTTTCCTTTTCATTCGTTTTATCTAACATTTTTTTTTAATTATGTATGACCCAGTCTGGTTCAATCAGGTCAGGTCACTGGCCGGGTCACTGGTTTTATGACAAATCGGCGGGATTGAACTGGGTCACACTGATTTATTGGCATTTCCGATCCAATATTGTGTTCGGACCGTTTGGGTGGTTGGTTTTTGATTCGACCTGTCCAACCGTCTAGTCCAATGGAAGTTTTAAAACATTGCTTCAAACTTTTCGATTCATTGGGTAACCTATTCTAAAAAAAGTTATTTGAATTTCTAACAAGTGAGTTAGGTCAGGAAAGAGTTTGATTGCTGGGATGAGCTCGGATCAAGTTAGTAAGAGGGTTCTTGAATTAAGAAATAGACCCTAGAAGCTAAAATGTGTTCACCCAAAAAAGAAAAAAAAAACTAAAAATGGTAATTTGGGCAGTTGTGATATTCAAGGTAATTGGTATTCCTAGTATAGTAGTAAGTTATTACATATACAATTATACTAAATTTGAAAGTCCAACTTTACATAAACTCATAAAAAATCAAGTAAGTTTGTTCGCACTTTAAAAAGATAAGCTTTTTAATATTAATCTCCGGCCTAAACTTCTATCCTTTTTTTTTGTTGGTTAAAGTAATAAAAATTTTCATATCTTATAAAAATCAGTGTAGTTAAATGAACACTAATTTTACGAAGAAAACTTCGAGTTTAAAAATAGAAGGCAACTTTGACGTTAAAATGGTAAGTGGTCACTATAAGCATATTACATGTAGTATGCAGGTGAGGAATCTATTGTGGTGAGTAGATATATATATATATATAAATATATATATATTTAAAATAATTATCATGAGTGGTGGACCTTGTTACTTTGGGTAGTATGCTTTAAAAAGTGCAGACATGATGTATGTATGCAAGTTACTGATTATATTCACGTCCAAACACATGCCTAGTGCAATAATTGAAAAAATTATTTCCAAGTGCTATAAATTTACAAAATTTCCCCTAAAAGTTTTTAATGTTAGATCCTATATTTTTATGGCTTATAATTTTCCTCTTCCTTGTGTTTTGGGGAAAAAACTTTTAAGATGGGAACTTGTGCATTGCCCCATCCTCAATTATTTTGCTTCTAATGTGAATAATGTAAAGTCTATAAAGTACCCATGCATCATCATCACTTATTTGACCTTACCACTGGCCTGTCCATTTAGCAATCTATATGTATATATCATGTCCTAATAAGTAATTAAAGTCATTAACTACCTAATTTGCTTTCGATTACAACTGTATTCTCTTAATTGGACAGGGATACGTCTATGAGTTTGCAGAAGTAGCTTTGTTATAATCTTTTTACTGTCACAAATTATCATGTAACTTTTTTTTTTTTTTTATAATTTTGGTTAGAGGAGCTATTTCTATTATAAAGAATATACGGAATCCGTAACTGATAGCCCACAGCTCATTTTCGGTATATTTTTTTATTTAATGGAGTTTTAGCAACCCCTAAATTTTATACTTAGTTACAAATGATTTCCTTGATCTTGGACTAAATAATAGAAGGTAATAACAGTAATGATAGTTACAAGTTTAGATCAATAATTTATCAAATTGATCTTGTTGGGTTTAGTTTCACACTCGAACGTATATAATATACCATTGTTGATTTGATTTATTTGTTTTGAGGCTTAATTAATTTGTCTAGTATATAAGATACGAAAATATACATAGTTTAGTTTCAGTAAAATTTGGATCAAATTAAAATTTAAGTTCTAGGTCATAAACTTATATTTTTTTACTGAAAAAGTGTGAAAGATAGTTTGTCATATTCCATACAATTAGACCGTTTTATATATATAATATTTTTATAATTTATTTAGGGACTATTACTAAGCATGTGGAAACAGTCACCACCACACTTTCCTTCAATGATATGAAAATTCAATCAAATTTTTTCTTCATCGGTAAAGAGTGTAAAATACTATTTAAAAATATATAAGAGTGAGAAATAGCTTTTCATTCACAAAAATATAATTTTTTGAATGAAATTATAAAAAACAAAATTAAATTTTTTATTATAAAATTTTATTTTTGTGGCTAAAAATCTGCCCGCCGAATCAGAAACCCGTCTACCGTTTCTGATACTGACATTCTGCCATGAGATGGAGATGGTTCAAAACTTAGAATTTAAGGTGATTCCTGTAAAGTGTACACTCACATCAGTAAAAATAGTATAACAGTAAGATATAATTTATGGTCACATAAATATATTTAATTCATACCATTACAAAAATAAAATTTTTTTATCATTAAATTTTATTTACGCAGCGCATAACCTATTCTTTATCATTAAACTATTTGTTACTGATGTTAAGCACACTTTCTCTATCTATGTTTGGTGTCTTGTTTCAAAGTAAGGGTCGTTATAGAAGTTGTTGCAATTATGAAGAAGGAGATTCCACAACTTTTTATGCACCAATATATATATATATATAAAGAAGAAGAAGTGAGAAGATTAGGTAACTTTTGGATTTTGATTAGGCCAAACAACTAAAAAAAGTGGCTATATCAATTGTCAAACACAATTTATGATGATGAAGATAAAACATTGGGTTATATGTAATGCTAATAAATATATCATGTTTTTATAGTCTCTTTCTGGTTAAATTGCAATTTGCCCCTTAGGTGTTTGACAATTTCATTATTGATTTCCCCCCAAAGTTCTTGGAGGCAAGTGAAAGTCAGCTTAATGTCATATATGGCCTCTTAAATTACCAAAATAGTACACTTATGAATGAAATAATATCCTTAATTAGCACCCTTTTCTAGTTTTTTAATTTCTCAAAATAGTACACATATGAATGAAATACTATCCTTAAAATGTAATGGTCTTTTTCTAGGATTTGATCTCAATAAAAGAAATTTTTTTCTTGTAATATACAGGAATTTTTTTGTATAAATTTACTATATTTTAAGGATAAGATTACTATGAAATGAAAATAATTTACTATAACTAATTTTAATTAAAAGTAAATTAAAAATAATGATAGCATATTATTCTAAGCTTGTAATATTTGGTCTTCAGAATATAGTAATTCTTATATTTTATAAGAAAAATAACCCTTGCATTGAGAGTACTTCCCTTTTTCTAACCTTACAACTTGTTAGCTTCAAAATTAATATAATACTATAATAAAGTAAGAGATAATATGGTATTTTTGCATCTTAGTCAAATTTGTATTTAACTTGGGGAGAAAGTGTATTTTCAGATAGCTTAGAAGGCATTCTGGAATATTCGGAAAGCTCATGGGGCAAAGTGCAATTTACCCATATAAAATATATTCGGACTTTTCATATACTCAAGGCTATATATTGCTTAAGTAAAACATTTTACAAAAAGATAAATTTTTTTTGGAAGATCAGATATTTTGGAAAAGAACCATTTTCTTATATATATTTATATATGTATGTATATATCTAATAAGAGCTGCTTGTAATTGGTCAGCAGTCACATGATACACAGGCATTTCACATGTTAGACACTTGGATACCACTTTTTTAATAATGTTTCTTAGACACAACTTTTATAGTGCAATTGTCAAGTGTTCCTAAAGGATAGGGCTACCAATATACACCTTTTTTTTCTCCAAATTATATGATAATATAAAATATTTTATAGTTTTAACCGAATTGGAATGGAAGTATGATGAAATTCTTTCTTTTTCTCTCCCTTGGTTGATAGAAATTAGGATCCACTTTCCTTCTTATGTTTTTGGTTCTCATTTTAATTTATCTCTTAATATTTTATTCGTTTCAAATTATCTCGTATCGTGTTCAATCTAATTTCAATTAGCTCCCCTATTTTTCAATTTTTTGAAATTTACTCCTTGTATTTTTATTTTAGTTCTAATTTTACTCATATTTTTTTGTCTCGTTTCAATTTGTCCCTATCATCAATAAATTAATGTTAACTAAGTATAACTTACTGAAATGATAACTTAAAATTTCACAGAAAACTTTTAGTATATAAGTGGTTTAGTTATACGATAGTGACATGTTTAACCTATCTTTTTAATTTTTATGAATAATTAATTATTGAAATAAATTGACTAATTAACGTGTTAAAAGATACATTAAAAATGTTACATAACTTGCAAATGATCATTTTTTCTATCAAAATATTTTCACTAACTTATAACTTCTAACCCAATCGCTGATTATATTTTCATAATGAAATATAATAATTATAAAAAAAATTGAAACGAGGTAAAAAGGATAAAGATAAGCCCAAAGGATTGAGGAAAACTAAACTTTATTTTAGAAATTAATTCAGAAAACTAAATCTTCGTTCGGTACAAAAATTAAAAATTAATTTATTTTACCCTTATATATAAATATAACGATTTATAATATATTAAAATGAATATCCTTCAACAACCAGTTCTATAGTACTCTAATGGTCAGTTTAATTGTTTTGGAATTGAGAGGTTGCAGAGCTTGTATTATCAGTGAACCAAAATTTTAGAAATGTCTTCAACATCTTGATTGTTTTGTATTTTTTTCCAACTTCATATATGATTCTACATCTTTTAATTTCTCTGTATCATTTATCTATTTTAGATATCAAATTTAGATATTTTGTAAAACAAGTGCTTGCAGCAAATTATCTATTTTAATATCTAAAATAGATGACTACCTAAATTTTAACTTTTTTGGAAGAGAAATATATAAATTTAACTATCCAACTTTTTCTCTTATTTATTTTACATTTGTTCTTTCTCTCTCTTTTCCGTATTCCTCTCGTGTATATATATGTAAGTATTATATATATAAATAAATATATTTATAAATATACATATTATATATATTATACAGATAATTGTATTTTAGATAATCTGCTACAGGGATAAACTATATTTTAGATAACTATATTTCAAATAATCTGTTGTAGGGAGTCGTTGAATAGATAATCCGTAAAATATAAAGGATAGATTTAATGCTGTGAAATAGATAATCTATTTAGATAAGTTTGTGTGAATGCTCTAAATCACTATCTTTTTAATTTTGTTTTAAAACATATGAATTGATTTAATATTTAACTAGTCATATAATTTCATCAAAATTATATTTTGAACTTTCAGTTATTTATTATATATCTTTCTATTGATATTTTAAATATTAACATATAAAATTATAGTTTTGATGAATTAAAATAAAATTTAAAATTTCACGGATTGAAATTTATAAATATATTATGTCCCTCATTTTTCAAAATTTTGGCTTGGCTTATACATCTATGTACTAATAATTTATCTTTGTGAAAGTATATTTTTGGAAATCATTTTCTTCTCTGAGAACCCAATGATATGGTCTGGCTAGTTTGTCACCAACCACATGATTACTATAAGCGTGTCATATGGACGGATTTGCTCGCAATGCAAGAAATTTTTTTTCTCTAAATGATTTTTTTTTTAATTATTGTATTCTAGAGATAATATTGTTATAAATTAAAAATAATTTATTGCAGCTAATATAAATTAAAAATAATAATAGTAAATTGTACTTTGTTTGTACTGATTTGCCATGAAAATACATTAATTCTCGTAAATTACAAGGAAAACAAATTATTGTACCGAGACGACATCGCATATGGAGATGCAAAGATGCTAAAAATTGTCGTCCCAAAAAGATGCCATAAATTGTATAATGTCTCCTCTTTTAGAAATTTGGACTTGAATATTGGATAATATATATTCATAGGCATGTGGAGGTTCAACTAAAAAAGAGTACTCAAATAATTGACAACCCCTAGACTTGCAACAGCTAATTGATTGCTACAAGAATTTTAAAAAATAAAATAAAATAAAACTGGGGACTTAATCACAATATTTGATATTTTAGAAAAAAAAAATTGTACTATTTATCGTTTTCTGCTAAGTTATATAGTTTTATATACTTACATGTAATTTCATATTCCTCGGTTATGTCCCTGCATAGGTCTATATATTTGAGCCTTTGTACAACATTATGATTAAGCAATACATAGTCTATTTTTTCCGAAATTAATATGGTATCATACCTATTTTTTCTGAGGACCAAAATCAAAACAAAACCCTAAATCTAAAATCAGTTACCACTACCTTTAAACTACAATCCATCAACACCCACAACCCCATCATTACCTGAGAAAATAGAGTAAATGACCTTACAACTATACAAAATTTTTACGACTATACAAAATTGATCAAATGGCCTCTATTTAATAATATTTGCAAAATATAATATTTTGGATATTTTTTACCTTTGGAACCTAAAAAATTGAAACCCCAAAACACTCGACTCTTTCTCTACTTTGCACATCTCTCTCTCCGAGCCACCGCTGGTTTCTCTTTTTCTATCCACGATTTCTGTCTCTCTGTGTGTGTTAACAATTCACAACATATTCTTTTGTGCCATCGGCCAAAAAAAGAATGGGTGTGAAAGACTTTGGTTGTCATTGAGTAAAAATTAAATTGTAAAGAAAGAGGATAATGGTATTAACACATAAACTCCAAGGCATGTTTGGTTGCCATACTAATAGTGCTATAGGAGAAATTTAGAGGAATAAATAAAAGCTAATGAAAATTTTTATTAATATTTTTTTTTTTTGGCTTATTAGAGCCGGTTACAGAGTTCATTTATTTATAAATGAACCATAATGAAAATAGATAATTAGAGATAAAAGCAAATCTCATAAACTAACGTAATTTAAAATTCAAAATTTCAAACACACTTATTGGTACACATACGCTTGGTGTAGAGGTCGTCATGTCTCTATGTTAAAGACGACTTGCACAGATACTCTCATTCGTGTTCTCTATTTATTTATTATTATTTTTTTTAGCATTTTCTTTCAAATTTTTTGGGCAAGTTATGCTTAGTGAACAATTTGATTGCTCAAGAAAAATGTTGTGTCTTTGATGCCTTTAAGCATTTTGGTTGTGGCCATGAAATTGTTACCTACTAGACGTTGATCGATTTTGCATCCTCAATTTGACGAAGCAGGGTGGATATATTTTTTGGTTAAAAAAAGATTTGATGAATAGGGGTGTGTTGTTGATACTGTACCAAGTCTGGTGTTGCTTGAATGTTTGTAAGTTCCAAGTAACTAGGAGTTTGAGGCTTGAGTATTGTGGTGATTGGCTTGCTCTATTTGTTTTTTCACGATCTGGCCTGTTTCCACTAATTGAAGAGGAGGGAGTAGCGGGAGATATCTTGAACTTGTTGGAATGGGTTGTATGCTTTTTTATTTTTATTTTTTTGCTTACTTGTAAATGAGATTGTTGGGCATGCGGCATTTGTGATGGGGTTGCATGAATTTTCAAATGCTTCAGATCGGTAGCTCTGATACCAAGAAGAAATTTGGAGGAAACAAATAAAAGCTAATGAAAACTTTTATTAATAATTTTTTTGGCTTATTAGAGACGGTTACAGAGTTCCTCTATTTATCGAGTAACCGTAATGAAAATAGATAGTTAGAAATAAAAATAAATATCTAAAACTTACATAATCTAAAATTTAAATTCTTAAACAAATTTATTGATAAACACAATCTATGCAAAGATATGATTGTTAATACCTATACCATTAATCCCATCTGGATTACAATGGAATAAGTAAAAAAAGTTGGACTATTAATCCAAAATTATAAATCCAAGATGCATTTGTTTGGATCATAATAGCAATTGAATTATTTTATTGAATTTATCACTAAATTCATTACTAATAAAAGTACGACACCAAAATTTATAATTAAGCATTAAAGCTCAACATTAGAAAAATACAAGACAAAGTACAATATAAGTTGTACATTAAGCCAAAATAAGAATTGACTAAAAGATTCTAAATGTTAAAAAGTACGATAAAAAAACATCATTAAAAAATTTAATAATCTCCGCATCTCAAAATAAAGTACGCAAATCATAAGTGAACCTTGGATTCTTTCAATGAAGACGAGCATGTAATAAATTAATCAAAAAAGTGTGATAAACAGCTCATCAGAAAAGCTAAGGTCCAATTTAGGAATTTTGGTATTTTTTAAAATTTGATTTCAAAATTATTTTTAAAAATAGATTTTAGATGCAATAAATAAATTTGAAAGTTAATTTGATAAGTAATATAGCAGTTAGTAAAATTATGTTTCTTATTATAAAAATATATATATTTAAAGAATTTAATAAATATAATTGAATTTATTATGATAATTAATAAAAAAATAAAATCAAAATTTCAAAACACCCCTAATATTACTTTTTACACTTCAAAAAACAGAAATAAATTACAAAAACACAACTATCTAAAATTTACCATATATAGTTTTATAACAAAAGTAAAAGAAGGGTGCGAAACGAAGTGCAAATTGATTGACTAAAATATTAATGCCAGTGCTAACCCACGTGGCTGAAGAAGACAAATTAAGCATCAATTATATAGAATTGGTTAAATCAAGATAATCACATAACATACAAACAAATATTACAAACCATGGAATAACATTATTTTTTTTATCATAAATTACAATATAAATATTGACAAATAGAAGATAAAATATTAATATATAAAAAAGAAAATTAATATAACATAAAATAACTACTCTCTTTTTTGCGTATTAATATTTATATAATGCTATGTAGATTTTTTTTTATATAATAATATGTGTCGGTTGTGTACATGTCCATGAAAATCCCACGTTTCTTATCCCTTCCATTTGAATGCATATATATCATTGGGCCCACCCTACCGTTAGAGTATCCATACCAAACGATAAATTTTTTCTCATTAATTTCTAATTTGAAAAGTCAAAGTAAAGATATATCTCATAATAGTATTTCTATTATTTTTAGTTTGTAAATTTTTTTCATATATGTTCCATTAGATTTCTTAATGAAAAAATTTATTATTTATAAATTATCTATTAAATTTTTTTTTTCTAGCAAATCTTTAAAACTCGGATTGAGATTAAAGAAAGTGAAATTTTATATTTTATTATAATATATATAATTATTCTAGTAATCTTTTAACAAAATTTTATAAAAAATTATATGGACGATTTTCTGAATGTGGATTTTTATTAGGAGAGAAAGATTTATAAAAGTTAGATGTAGATATTAAATGAGAAAAATTGGTGTGAATGGTGTTATGTTCTCTATGGAATGGAATTATATTTTATTTCTACCCTCCAGTTTTCATTATCTTTACCAAAAACATTCATTTTTATTTTTTCAAATTAATTAAAACAATAAAATTAAATAATTTATAATTACCACAGTATTTTCCAAAACTTTTGAAAAAATAAAGATAAAATAATTTTTTCTTGCACTGGATTCTGTATGGAGTATTAGTTGTATAATTACTCCAGACAAATTATGGAAGATACTACTATGATCAATATAAATTAATATTTATTTTTACCATATAAATTGATTGTAAAAGAATTAAAAACATGATACATTAATTCCAACCCATTCTTTTGATATTGATTCTATACAATTTTATTTTATTTTCTTTTAGCTAAATATCATGAAAATTTATACATACACTTTCCATGTAACTACTCTTAAGATTTGAAAAGTGACATTTTTTGTGAGCAATTAATTTGTTAAGTTTCTTGCAATTCTTTGCAACAAATCAACATTACTTTAAGTTGTATACCAATATTATATAATGAAAATTTTTATTGGAGCGTACCATGAATATTTTGACCATAATAATTTTAATTCTATTCAACAATGGCTTTACGTGAATAATGCGGCTGTCTAATTATACTTCCAAGCCTCAAATTTCAATATGCTATTGATATGATAAGAAAAATGAAATCCATTCTAAAAATATGAAGAAAGATGCTCCTAGTTTTGACGAGTAAAATTAAAATAAAAACTAAATTAGACTATTTTGTTATTTAAAATTTAGCTTTTTGTTTGGTTGAAAAAGTCAAAAACTTTTAGATGATGTTCCTTTGATAGTTATTATCTTAATCTTTTTTTTTTTAAATCACGAATATTACATTTGAAAAAAAATATTAAGGGAAAGGACCTTAATTCAAAGTAAATATGAAAATTTTCGAACATATGAAACATTTTCTGCTTTCTTATTTGATTTAAAAAAGATTAATTCTTTAGGCGATGATTCAAAAGTTTTTGAAAGTATCTCAAACGTATGAAGCATGAAATTGATTTTGATATTCACTAACAAGGTTTGCCCCCAGAATTAAAAGTTTTGGAATAAATATTACAAAACGGAAAATTACTCTAATTGTTATTCTCAATTATTATTATATTAGAAATATAAGTTCCTTTCCTTGTTAATACTGAAAAGAAAAATTGCAAAATGAAAAATGAAAAAAACACAGCCCATATGTTTTTCCCATCGATAACTGCCCAATCTCATTTGAGAGTGACAGTATCATCAATCTACTTGTCTTCACCTTAAAAAATAAAAAATAAAAAAAATCAATGTACTTGTCTTTTATTTATGTATAATTCGTGCATTGCATGGGCGTTACACTATTACGCGATGAAGTACGTATGCTTAACCCACCATGCAATGTCGAGTTCTTCAAGAATTTGGTTATAAATAGAAGAAAGTGTTAGGGGTGCAAAAATAATA
>MKEJ01020386.1:0-10503 GCA_001753735.1 Embelia ribes
GGTATATTGGTTACTCCAGATAAGCACAGGAGACTGCATGAACTTGATCTGCGATCCACAAGACGAGATCAGATAGTCGCGCCATACATTATGGCATGGGATAACAGATTATCCGTAGTGCAAGATGGTGACTTATTCGCTAGTCGCATGGGTTATGGTGATCCATACATGCAGTGGTTTCAGTGCATTACTCGATCTAGTTACATTCTCCCCTTCATGTTGTGGGCGACAACTTTCGATCTTTAACACCCATTGTTAGGGTTATGGTAAGTGAACTTTCCTAAACTTATGAATTTTCCCATTATGGAATTAGTTCTAATTCTATTTAAAATTTGTAAACATAATTGTACTAAATCAATTTCAATTTTTTTACAGCTTAAAACTATCGTAAAGTGTTACACTAGGGCCTTGCAGAGTCAAAATCAACAAATTTTAGCCTTATGTCGTATCGGGATGACGACCATCGGTTTTGGGAATCAAGTTCTTGACCACCCACTGCCTATTTGTAATCCTACTCAAGTTTAATCTTCCCAAATGAAAGTTGAATAAAGAGGTGGCCGGGGTAGACGGGGATGAGGTAGATGGATACGAGAACTAGTTGGGCCAACCGATCTTATTTATCATTCTAATCCCATCGAGGCTGTATCAATCTAGTTTGTCTTTTAGCATCAGCTAGAGATTCTTGATGCTAGCTATTTGTCATCAGAGTCGTACATCGATATATATCCAGTTCCAGCTCTGGCTTCAACATCAACTTCAAGTTCAGCATTAGTTTCAGGTTCTTCTATTTCGTTGCAGGTAAATTTTAACACTTATTACATTTATTACATATTCCCTATGATCAAATGTCATGATAAATTTTTCTCTAATTAGTTTAATCATGTGTTCATTTCCATTGCAGAGGTCGGTTGATGATCATTGGCTTGATATCCTTGTTGAGGATACACCGTCCGGTTTTGCACTACTCCTATATGATCAGTATTATCAATGCAAGAACAAGAGAGGTCGTTCTTCTCCTTATACTTTACTCGACATTTGCTCAGCCTACTGCAGATATGCCTAACCAATTTATACAACTAAATATGCCTCCTATGCAGCTGCAAGATGCCGAGCCGCCTCAGCGAAGATCAACAAGAAATCCAAGACTAGTTATTTGCTTTACTGAAGAGCAACGAAGACGACAGTTTTGATTTCTTCCCCTAATTTTAGGAATGACGGTTATATATATATATATATATATATATATTCTTTTTTTTATTTGCTACTTTTGTTGATATGTGCGTTTCTGTAGTTACGTGTATCCGTAATGCAAATGTTGATATGCGTTTCTTTCGTTGATTGATTATATAGTTTAGTTTTTTTTTATATTTCGAACAAGAACAACCTATATTGATTTCGTTATTGGATTGAATGCTAACTACAGGAAATACAAGAAGGAAAATGATTGTCATAAGATTATTTTTTTTGTTTAGTTATTGGTATTTCGCCGTAAGTATTGGTGGCATGTAAAAAAAAAAAAATTGCCATTAGTAGTGGCAAACTCTGAAAAACAAATTTGCCATTGGTAGTGCCAAACTTAAAAAAAAACAAAATAAATTATTATTTTCACAACACATAAATTAATTTTCTCCACTAAAAAAATAAAATAAAAAATGTCGCCATTACTAATGGCGAACTGTAAAAAAAATATTTTTTGCCATTACTAGTGGCGAACTGTAAAAAAAAAAATCGTCATGACTCATCAACAACTGTAAAATATATATATATATATATATATAATTTTCGCCATTACTAATAGTGAACTATAAAAAAAAATGTTCTCCATTAGTAATGACGAACAATTATTATTCGCTATTACTAATGGCCAATATATTGAGGTGCACCATATTGACAATTTTTTCTGCTGATGCATAATTTACTCAATTTTGGGCCTTACCTAACTAATAATTGCAAAAAAACCCTCATTTTTTGTGTTGATTTACTTTATGACGCAGGCTTATTCTTTATCAACTACTTGAGTTTTATTGTACTACTATTTTTACTTTCGAGATCTTGGCTAAATTATTGATTGTACTATTAAATTAATTGAGATTGATTATTAACAATGGATCTTTTCATGGATGGTCCTATTCTTGCTTTTGCAGCCAAGTTTACTTGCTCGGGCATTTCAAATATTAACGCTCTCGTTGACACCATTACTCCGCAATCTGGTAATCGTGATTTGGGCCTAGTCAATCCCTAAGCCACCAAAATCCTTATACAAGCTCCAACTCACTTTCACTCCCATTCGCTTTCACACCTTTTTGTCTTAAGGCTACATTTAACACTATCACGATATTGTTAGCTTTCCCGTTAGGCTAGGGGCCAGGTGAATTAGTTGGATTTTGTAAGACACCTCTTCACTATAAAACTACAAGCGAGGCCTAGTGATGCTATAGAAATATAATATAATAATCCCTCTTATCATAACAGTATTCACACCAATTTTTTTAAAAGGAACTTCTCCCTTCTTTAATTTCTTGAAAAGTTCTTCGTATTTTATAAAGATTTGGTTAAATACTACAATAACTTTCTCCATTGAGAAAATTGCTATTTACAATTTCTTTATTAACAAAATAAAAATTTTGGCATCAAAATAAAACAAATACACCATATTAAAAAATATTTTTTTAAGAATTTATTGTTTTTATATATTAATATTTTTGAAGTATAGAAATAACAATTTTAAAAAAAATATCTTCCCATCCTTTTCTTTTTATGTGAGAAATAAATTTTTACAAAATATAATAAATTTTAAAATGGGAAATTATAAAAAATACCCCCAAGGTTTCACCTTTATCGATTTAATAACAAAGTTTCAATTTTTATCAATTTCATCCCCAAAGTTCCATTATATTATCATAAAGATCATTTTGGACTATTTTCCTTTACTTTTCATTGTACAATATATTATATTGTTATTTTTATTCATAGAATTAATATTAAACTAAAGGCAAACTATCAAATAAAAAATATAAACTTCTAAATAAAACTTAAGCAATTTAAAAGGATTTAAACTTCAATAAAAAGTGACTTTAGTTGATTTATAATATTAATTCTTATATCAGATTTTTCACTATTCAGTTTTTTCGTCACTTATATGTCAATAAAAAATGAATTTAATTGATTTGTAGTTCTCATGAAAATATTTTTATACTCTAATAATGACCAATTAATTTACTCTATATATTATTGAAAATAAATTATCATTAATTTGTAAAAGAATTTTTAGTTATTCATATCACTTAAATTTAAATGACTTACTATAAGGCCTAAAACGGGTGGCATTGCGATGAAATAGAGGGTTTAATATCAAAATAAATGTTAAATACTGGTTCTATTTAATTAATTATCATTTTAGAAAATTAAAATATTAACAAAAATTTGCTAAAAGATCTAGGCTTATACCGTACAATAAAAACTATAATTTCTTAAACTTGTTAGTTTTTATGTATTTAGTATTACTTGATAAGTTTACAATATATATTTTATTGCATTTTGATATTATTTTCTAAATAGTGAAAGAAATGGTATTCAAATAATTATTATTATTTTAAATTTTTTTTAAACTCTAACATTGTATTTAAAAATAAGTACTTTATATTTAATAATTAGCCTTTAGTATACTATTTTTTTTCTATTAATTAAAATAATAATCTTAATAATGTATGATAAAAGAAAATGACAAAATGGGCCAAAAGGACCTATTTGATGAAATAATAGAACCTTGGGGATAAAATAAATAAAAATAAAAACTTTGGGACCAAATCAATAAAATATAAAACCTCATGTATTTTTTTGATATTTGCGCATTTTAAAATAAAATCATTGATGGGCATTCCCAACAGAGATTCTAAAGCAAGCCACTAACCTATATTAGGGGTTAAAAATCTGAAAGTTTTCTCCACCAATCACTCTATAACTGTTCAAAACCCCAAAAAATTGGAGTTTTCGCTACAGTAAGCCTCCTGATCAAATAGTTCATTGTTCACTCTCCTACCCTTCAAATAAATATTTTTGAAATTACAAAAAATAATAAAAAAGTTGATCATCAGCTCAAAGCCTCCGCAATCAACATTTAGTCTCAACTTTAGAAAAAGAAGAAGCCTTGTTCATGTATGTATATATATTTATATCCATGTATGTGTGTCTATATGTGCATGTGTGTGATACAGAAAATTGGTCCAACAAGAATAAGATTGGGTTATCAGTAACGAAATGAACACTTTGATGTGATAGTCTAAGAGAGGAAAGATGGAGTGATGGGAGTTTTGGTGGGACAAATGTAATTGAGAGTTATTTATCAGGGGTGTGCAAAGTAATTCCTAAATTCGAAAAATTAAACAGTTTATTTTTCACTGAACCTAAATCAAACCTGAACCTTTTAAGGTTAGACCTAACACGAAATTTCATAACCAATTCACAAAAGTAATTCAAATATTCACAAAAATATTTCAAAATTTTAATATACAAAAGGGCTGAGGTATGAAGCTGCATCAATATTTTCATACCTAAAATACCCTTTATATATATATATATAATTACGAATAAATGTTTTTATTCTAAAAACTGCTAAAAAGTAAAATTATAAACTTATTCAACCCCACTATTTCTACTTTCACTTATTTTCTCTCTTTATCAGGCTTATTCAATTCCAACCAAATCTAAAACTGCTACAACCATCCTCAAATTTATGCAACATCTTTTTGTTTTCCCCTTTTCTCCAATTGATTTAAAGTGAATTTTTTTTTCTCAAAATTACCAAATAATCATATATCAAATTTACAATTACATGATTTTGTATCATATACATATTTGGCATCTCAATAATTTTATGTTTTGCATGAATTGTACACGCATCGCGTGTACCGAGTGGCTAGAATTTATAAATCACAATAGAAACGACAATTACAATTTAGAAATCCTAACCTTAATTGATCAAAATATATCCAATTGATTTGGAGAAAAAATACTACAAAATATTAATCAAATATATCATATGCACATATATAGATTCACTTAGCATTCTAATAACAATAGTGATATATATGAACTTATATATGTCATAGTCATATTTGTATTTTTTTTGTAATATTTCGGGTTTCGGATTTTTTCAGATTTAAAAAAAATAGGCCCGAAAATCCAATTTTTTTTTAAAATTAAATCATGAATCCGAATTTTGAGCAACAAATTATAGCCGAATGTGCATCGATTCGGTTCGGATTTCGGGTTACTCAAACTGATGCACACCCCTATTATTTATCGTGTATGGTTTAATAAGTGTATATATGATATATATTATTTAAATTATTTGGAGAGTTTACATGAGCATTATCTAAATACTGCATCTATTATAGGATAGGGGTGCAAAAATAGGAAATAAATGAGAGTAGATATAGAAGTTCTGGTGGGAATGCCCTTGATAATCTAGTAACCCACTCCCAAATTTCCCCACTGTTCCAATCCAAATTAGGGCAAAATCCACCAACACCTCAACACGATCCAAAATCCACCTGACACAGTCAGAGAGAGAGAGAGAGAGAGATGTGGCACGAAGCAAGGAGGTCGGAGAAGAAGGTCCACGACATGATGGACGCGGCTCGTAAGAGATCCCAGCGGCGAGCTATCTACCTGGCCAAGCGCCGGGGGGACCCACAGCAGTCCATCCAGGTCACCGGCTCTCGCTCTCGCACCTACCGCGACGACGCCCTCTATCAAGCGACTCACGATCACCAATCTCTGTACGTATATATATATATATATATATGTGTGTGTGTGTGTGTATATATGTACATATATACTATTTCCCTATCATCACTAGCCGACTCGGATTTTCTGTCAGGGTGGCTTTTTCAGGGAGGCGCGTAGTAAAAAATCATCAAAAAGTTTCGAACTTTATACATAAGATCAGCAATCCCTTTACCTATATACGTATATACATTTTTTGTTGCAGGGTTTTCTGCTTTTTTGGTTAAGAGCTGGAATGCTTTTGGCTGCTAAGCTTTTAAACTGAGCTTTCTTGTTGTTTTGATCTAACAAAAGCTAGACGGTTTATCGTGGATGCAAAAAAACCTACTTTTTCCTATCACCAGTTGTGGACCTAGAATTTTCGGTTAGGGGACCAACTCCAATTTCCATATCATCACTAGCAGATTCGGGATTTTAGGTAGGGCATTGGCGGACTAAACCTTTGAAACATCTATAGGATTGGTATGTAAAGTTTGAAAATTTTAAAATGGTCATAAGGACCCCGTAAGAGAAAAAAATACTAGATCCTATATAGGACCAGGCTCCAAACCAAAAATCCCGGGTCCCCACTAGTTTAGAGGGGGGCATGTCCAATTAGTATCTGTAGTGAAAATCATAGAAAAATTTCAAACTTTGTACATAAAATTTGTAGAAACTTTGGGTGTCTGGGGGGCCTGTGACACCTTCTTTGCCCCCTTTCGGTCCGCCTTGCCATTATGTGTTCCTTTGAATTGCTCAAGTTGTTTCTGATTTTGTTTTTAATTAATTTGGATGTGAATGTTCTGCATTGGACTAGTATTCAGATGGTGAAAGTAAAAGTTTCCTTATTCTTTGAATGGGTAAAGGTTACATTTTTATTTGGGCACTTTGCCAGTGGGCATTCCCACAAGTGTATTTATTCCCATTCCCTAAATTTTATTCCTTATAACTCAAAGTCAAAATTAGAGACTATAATATAGGGAATGCGTGGACCACATGCTTAAACTTAAAAATAGTATTGCCTTATTGGGGATGAACAATGGTCGTAGTTGTCACTGTAGAAAATCTTCTATTTTTGGGGGGGATTAATTAGCATTGGATACAATAGTATGAGTATCCCCTAGAATTTAACCCGTAAAATTAAGTATAAAGGCCCGTATAAAGTGATTGGTGGGAGGCTGGGAGCATCTAAATGAATCCATAGTATGCTACCGGAATTCCTGGTATTGGTACGAATTGCAATTTCGGTTGGTCATACTCAATCATGAAACGATTACGCTGCAAATCACTGGATTTAGCATTCCAAAAAATGAAATAAAATGTAAAATTGAGAAGGGGCAAAGGGGAAAACACAAGTAAATGGAAAGAAAATTCGAAGTAAATATGGAGAAATAGGCCAAACGTGAAGAAGATAGAAAGGGTGAATTTCTTTTAATTACTTCAGGTCCCACTAGAATGGCACATGGCCATTAACGACTGAATAATAACCATTTAGTGAATACGAAAAAAAATTATACAAAGATTGTAAATACTAAAAAATACAAAACAAGATATTAGTTTTTACCTCTTAACACTTATTAGATTAATTTTTATCTGTGCTGCAAAGTGAATAGCTTAATAAAATTAAGATTAATATATATTTAAAATACTCCCAGTAATTTTAATGTTACTCTTTTAGGAAAAAAATAAGTTCATTCCTAAATTATGAATGCAAAACGGATGGTAAGAATCTAGGAAGCACGAACACTCCAAAATAGGCACCGTGTCCGTGTTGGACACGTATTGGACACACATACTCCGTGGACACTTTGAAATACGTGTCCGACACGCCACATAGCGAGTCCAAAATGCCATTTAATTATTTACATTTTGGGCACACGATGGACTCATTTTGGATTTGTCATGGACATGGCGGATCAATTTGTAACATTTTTTCTATTTCGGTCAATTTTTATCTATTTTCAGTCATACATTTTGATGGTTTTCACAAACCACGTTTTAATACTTATTAATTCCTGTAGTGCATGACATTTTTTCAGGCCTTTTGATAATTGATACTCGTTAGTAAGGTGTACTAGAGCTACTTTGAGCCAACAACCAATACATAACTTTACTAACTTATAAAAGTTATTAAAAAAATAAAAAAATGGTGAATCATTGCCGTGTCCATGTTTGTGTCAAGAATTTTTTGAAAATTGCCGAATCCGTATTCGCACCCGTGTCCGTATCCATATCAGTCACCGTATCGGTGCTTCTTACGTAAGAATAGTGCCGCTATTTGGATCAATAAATTTCATTCCTATTAAACGATCCGAAGAAGCTTACTCCCTAACATATCGTGAATTGGAGAAAGAGTGTACCCCGTTCCCGTTTCGTTCCACGTACCATATTGATCCGCATTCCAGGTAACATACGTCCATACCTTAAACATTAGAGATTAAATTATGGGGATTGTCTCACTAATGTATGCAGATCCTATTCAATCCCTTAAAAGTGGGGATATAAAGGATCTTGTATGGTCATTCTCCATGTCCCAACCTCTATTTTAGAGTTTTAGGGATAAGTATTATAATATTAGGAGTTAAAAATAGGTACCCTTGAGGAAGTGTTAGAAGAATTCAAATTAGAGAACATACCGGGGGCATTAAGTGTGCCAATTTGAAAAGTGTTGAAGTTATTATCTACATTGTACTTTATTGAATTCATAATGAATTGCTTATATTGGAATCCTCTCCTTCCCTTAATAGTTCATTTTAGTGGGAAGTGTATAGGGTTTAATATGGTATCGGAGCCAATTTGGGCTTTTTTAAAAATTGTTAATTTTTGATTTGTTAAAAATTGTTAATTGTTGATTTGACTCCACCCACTTATATGCAGTTGTTGGGCCTTTGGTTTGAACTTGGTTGGCCTACAAGCGAGGGGGAGTGTTAAAGTTATTATCCCATATTAGTACTTAATACTTTGTTGAATTAGTAATGAATTGCTTAAATTGGGTTCTTCTCCTTTCTCTAATAGGTCCTTTTAGTGGGAAGTGTATGGGCTAAAATAGAAAGAAAGAAATGGAACTTCCAAGAAGCTAGGATAATTGTGCCCTACTAACGCTTTTAGGACAAGGAATTGTTTCAGGAGAATCAGGACTAAAGTGAGCGATATTGATATATGCTGACATCAGGTTTAAAGTTGTGCTTTGTGGGCTACAAATTATGACATCTGTAACTGAAACAAATTGGAAAAAGGCACTTGATTTTAGTCTTGTGTTCTTGCAACCTTGTTAATGAAATTAGTCGGGATAAAGGTTTGTATATCTATTGTCAAATATGTATGCAACCATAATTTTCCTGCAATTATCAGAAGGAGACTTTGTACGTGTAATAATCTCATCATTTTATCCATATGGATTGGGAAAGTGTGAGCTCCCAAATCCACGGTATATCATCACTTTGCCATTTTCAAATCTTAGTCAAAGACTCAAAGGTCTCTTGAAAATGTTGTATATGGCCTCCGAGTATTGTCCATAATCGTCTGCCTTTGCTGTGACCTTTTATCTTCTATTTGATTCGTCTTCACCATTTAAAATGGACATTGTTTGAGTATTCGGTTGAGGGCTGATCTGTGTCATCTATTTCAGGATACCTTGGAATGGAAAGCAAGACATTTTGATTGACAGGTGCATGGCCTTTCCCAATGCCTGTAGATTTTTTTGCATGCCTTGAGGAGAGTGTTCCACTTTGTTGATATAATTTCTCTTTTTCAGATTTGACGGTCGTGCTCTTCTCGATTTTATCCGAGATTCTAGTTCTCGCCGCTACCGAGTCCCTGAGAAAACAGAAGAAGAAGAAGAGTTAGAGGAGTTTGTTAATTTTGAGCGTTATCGGGATTTAATTAAGCATCGACGTAGAGGATGTCGGTACTTCTTTGATTTATGATCATGTGTTGAATTCATGATTCTTGTTTTTATAACTCTCAGGCTTATTACAATCTTGTTGGGACAAGCCTGTTTGTATTAATTACAGTGCATGCTAGCTTGATATCATTCTTTCTGAAAGAAAGCTACGATTAACATCATTTTTATGAGCTAAGTGTTGTCTGCTGACAGTCACTGATGAGGACGGTTTGCAACATGTGGATCAAGAAATTGAGGCTAAGGCTGTTGCTCTATTAGGACCAGACAGGTTTGCTTGTACCTCAACTTGAGAAATCAGTCATTTGGCCAAGTTTCACTTGTTTTAAGTTGGTTGTAGGCACATGTTCTGGTAGATCTTCTAACTGTGAAGAAGATTGGAGAGCTTTTTCTTGATTATTTGTTGTTTGATGTATGTTAATCTTGTTGATTTTTCGGTGATTGATAGGTCACAACCTGCTCAGGCTTCGGCTAGCAAAGGTTCATATTCGCAGGTGGGTTTTTCTTATGATGGAGATGGAAAAGAGGAAGCTAATTATTCTGGTAGTGATGACGATGAAGACGAAGAGGATGATGATGGCGATGAGGAATTTAACAGTGATGATAGCAATGATGAGGACATGGAGATAATTGCAAAAGACTATGGCATCAAGAGGTACGGTTGGCTTGTTTACATGGATAAAAAAGCTAAAGAGGAGGAAAGAAGGCAAAAGGAAGTGATCAAGGGAGATCCATCAATTGTAAGTTATAGCCAGAAATGTAAACTGCAGTTTAGAGCTTTTTGTTGTGCCTAATTCCCTGTTTTTTTTTCTTATGCATTTTCAGAGGAAGCTTAG
>MKEJ01020406.1:0-10804 GCA_001753735.1 Embelia ribes
GAGATATGACTATTTTACCGAACATTTTTTATTATAAAATGTCGTTTAGGCCTCAATTTTTTTGAGACTTATTTTTCTTCAAGTTAGTGTTGTGTTTTGAGCTTGAAATTGACTTTGTATATTCATACAAACTTGCTTACACATTAATCTTTTAATAAGTATAAATTAAACTTTATTTTCTTATTAATTTGTTATTATCAAAATATATTTAATCAAAATTTGGGTAAACAATTATGTAGTGTTATTTTGTTCCAGTACTTGTTAAATACATCTATTTTTTAAGAAAATAATTTTTTTTTGGAAAAATTGAGGGGCTACTTAGTCATTCTTATCATCCAATACTAAAATGTAGCCCATGTGTTGCGCGGTTTGTTTGTATTATGTTTTTTTTGTATTATATTAATTTTAATTATTTTATTAAATTATTATGATAAGATATCTTATAGAAATGCATTCATATATGTATATCTTGGGACTGTGCGGGATAATATAGTAGATTTAATTTTAATAATTTTTATCATGAAAAATTGATACATATTTACATAATTTTAATTATTTTTATTATAATAAAATTATTATTTTTAAAATTTTAATTTAAATCGACAAATATCGATATTTAGAGTGAAAATAACTAGTGTAGATAATTTTTATATGCATAACATGATGTGTCAACACTCGTTTTTCTCTGGTCAATTCATAAACACTAACCTTGCTCTTTTAATTTTTAAGTAATTTATTTTTCTTGCAAAATAAAAATACTTTTTTTTAAGAATTTATTTATTTTTGTATATTAATAATAATATAAAAAATTTATTGTTAAAATTTACTCCTATATTTCATAAGGGCTGTGTATGCCCTAACCCCCTCCCCAAACTACTGCTACGCTCAATGGCTTCATTTTACACAGGCTTCTACTTGCCTCGTTTAACCTCTCGCCTCAGACCAATAGCTGCGAAGCTTACTAAATCTTCTCTCTCACCCGCACCCCGCGTTTCTCGCTCCTCAAGGTCCTCTTTTCTCTCTCTATATATATATATGTATGTATGTATGCATATATGTATCTAATTATGTATGGTTTTGTTAGATTACCGGTAGAGTTGACCTGCTGCTTGGAATCAATGATGCCGTTGCACAGCGCGATAGCTTCGGCTAGGTTGAGATCGAGTTTGTCCGTCGAGGCCAAGTGCTGGGGACTAATCCCCCAAGGTTCGCATTTATTTATTTATTTGTTTATTCATTTCCGTATTATATTCTCCTACCATATCATGTTGGAACACAATTCGTACTATCATGGTCCATAGCCCCTCAAGATTCTACACATCTTAGTTGCTTCTGCCTATATTTATTCATTTTGTAGTATTCCCTGCATATTCTCCTGGAAGGATTTGTTGTTTCTTCACCTGCTGAATCGTAGCTGCATACATGTAGTGTTCTGTATGTTCGTCTTGTTGGCCTTTCATAATTTCAAACTTCAACCATAAATTTATATAGTTTCGTCTGCTGGTTATGCATCTGGAATAGAGGCAATAACAAGTAGGTAACATATGGACTGATTGAATTTTAGCATGGGCTTTCATGGCTTTCTTAAGTTGTTACAATTATAATAATGACGATGATGGTGTTAATTACTGTGATAGCAAAAACACTAATGATAGTAATTGTTATTATAAAAAGTTAAATATGATGTTTGCTAGTTCAAAACCATACAGGTAGGTTGACTTAAGAAGGTAGAATAACATTCCGTGATACTTGTCAAACTTCAACCACATCTCCAATTTAAGATCTCCTTTATCTTGAGAACTCGTCACACAAGAAATTTTCATATAACGGCATCCTTAACTTTTTTTACTCCCTCCGTCTAACTTATTTTGTCCACGACGGGAAAACCAACTATTTATAGACGACACAATAATTGAGTCTAACTATTTTAAATTGTTAAGTGTTTTCATATCTACCCCTAGCATTAAGTACTAGCAAATGGTAGCACAAACTAGAAAGCACAATAAATAAGGGTATTTTGGGAAAATTATAATTTTCTGCATATTTATTTTTGGAAAGTGAACTAAGTTTTTGGACAAATCAAAATAGAAAAGAGGAACAAAATAAGTTAGACGAAGGGAGTATTAAACTAGGGTTGGTGTCTTTTAATTTTCATGTCTCATGGAAAAATACTCTGAACAAAAATAGTGGCTTCTATTTTTTCGGATTACATGAGACTTGTCAAGAATGGTCTAGCGTATATATTTATGAAAATTCTCAATAATAGCAGAATGCTATTACTTTCGTACCTGCGTTCCCTCTTTTCTTTTTGTTCACTTTGAATTATCTGATCACTATTAGTGAGCAACACAAAAGAATTCGGCTTGCTTCATTAATTAGGCATATTATAAACAATGTATTTGCTAATTGATAGTATCTGTCTGCATACTGAGGCTGGTTTATACCATGTTACTTGATAACCTCATAGTGTAAAATTTAGAAAAGAGATATGCTACTCCCTTGATATGGTAATTGCAGGTGCATGTTAGTCTTTTAGTATTTTCGCTTAACCTGGTAATCAACAAAAAGCTGAAAACAAATGTCTGTTAAAAAACTTGAGGCCTAGTAAATATTGTGGAAACGCAGATCTAAAATTCTGCTTTGTTTATTCTTTCCCTGAAAGGTAGTTTAAAACGGAAATACTCAGTATAAAGTATATTTTGGTATAAAGTGTCTCAATCTTCTACCTTTTAGAATTTTTGCGACCATGTTGAGGACCCTATAGGTTCAGTTCGCAATCTTTTAAACTGTATGCTAATGTAATTATGAATTAGGACAAATGCAAGCAATTCATTGCTCCTGATAACATTCTTACAGATTTTCAAAAGCACAGCTGAATAATTATTCTGAAAAGATTGAAGTCATTGCCTCGAAGTTGGCTGTCTCTGAGGTACGTGTATTATATAAGCTTCTTGTCTAAAAAGGTTGTTAAAGAACACAATATCGGAAGCAATACGAACACAAGAGCTTAAGTGGTTGGCCTTAAAGCCTATTCCATGGGAAAATAACTATTACTGTATATATGCTAGGACTACATATCTCATAATACTTCATATGAGGACTTTAGTTATAGAGAAACACTATTGTTATATTTTCCACCTCTATATATATTCTTTCTATATTTTTTAGAATTAGGAGATATGATCATCTTTTCTAACATCTTCAACTATGACATGTCTCTTACCTCATGTCTCAACATTGTTTCTATGACGCATCTCTTTTTGTAAGCATCAAGGTTGTTGGTGCTGAAATGGTACATGTCGTTATTAGTAGTATCCGGTACTGTTGAAGTAGGTTTACTAAAATTTTGTAAGTCTAGACACAACTAAGTTGCTACCATAATCTTCAACATTTCTTGCTTACTGTGATCGAATTTTCTCTCTGGACGAATCGTTCCGAGAGGAACTCCACTCCATCAGCACCCTACAAGTTCTCTGACCTCCCCATCGCGTAAGAACAACTCATCATCCCCATCGCGTAAGAACAACTCATCATTGGCCATGGCTTGTTTTCCATCAATTGTTACAGGATGGTGGAGCCTCATGCTCTCACTTAATGGTACATGCCTGTGAGCCATGTTCTCAGGCCCGGTCCTCTGAAATTCGGGGCCCGGGCTGAGGAAAAAAATGGGCCCTTTGATAAATAAAAAATTCAAAATTTAATCACCCAACAACAACAAGCTTTTAATTATTATTGTATAATTATTATATCTCATTTTAAATGATTTCTTCTTACATTTTTAGATACAAAGTCATCAATTACGCGTTCAACCATTCGACCTTTCTTGAGTCATCGTTGTCTGCAAATAAGATTTTAATCACTTTAATTTTGAAAAACTTTTTTTTTAAGAATTTGAGTTGATCAAAAGGGTTTAGCGGTTTATTAATTGAAAATCCTGAAAGATAGGCAGTGGGGATTGAGTACCTGATCCATATTAATATAGTGAAGGCTTGGAGGTTATATCAATTAGAAGTAAGTTCATAAAAAATTTGAAAAATTTTGAACTCCTATGTCCAAGTTGGCAAAAGTGTATAAAATATTATATAATAATAAAAAATAAAAAGATATATAAACAGATAATTACCTATAGAGAAGGCTGAGAAGCAGAGAAAGGGCTATTGCTTGAGCAATTCAGTGAAAGGGGCAGAGGGTTTAAGTAGAAATAGAGATTAATTTTTTTCAATTGTGTGTAGGCGGAGTGATCGAAAGACGGTGACTGGTAAAACCACCTCAGTTTCTCTTTTCTATCTCTCGATCATCCTGGAATTTTTTTAATAAATAATAAAACAAAAATTTTGAGCCTCCTAAAATTTTTGCAGTTTCTCCTCTTTCTCGATCTTCTTGAAAATTTTTTTAATAAAAATAAAAAATAAAAATTGGGCCCTTTAAAATTTTTGGGTCCTTGGCAGTTCCCCCGGTGGCCTTGGGCTAGGGCCAGCCCTGCTTGTTCTTCACTTCTCTGTAAATTGGGGCTTCAGATTTTTCGTTTATTTCCTTTAAATTTTGACTTTTGACTTCTGGGTGATTGAATACAAGCCAGAAAGCCATACACATGAAACGGAAGTAGTATCATGGCCGGCCAATATGAAGCTGATCATTATATCTGTAATGAAATTTTCACCGTAATGTCGGAACTCAAAGACCTTGATAAAAGATGGTTTGATTCAAGCAATATTTTTTGCCAGAGTTCTTGCATCTTCTCTTTAACTTGCTGTGTTGTGAATTCCTGGACTTCACTGGTCGCATTTCGAAGCTTGTCTTCATATCCAGCATAGAAAAATCTTTTAGTTTTCCAAGTAATGCTGACTAGTCAATTAGTTAGCATTTTTCTTAGCATTCTACTATATGCATAGCATTACTGAAATACTAGAAATACATTTGTAGATACTAAAAATTTTGGTCAATAAAATATTAAAGCTGGAATCTTCCTCTTTCCTTTGTCAGGAAGCGTATGGCAACACTTGGGTCGATACAGAAGGAATTTGGAAGTTCTTACTTCTTTCATATTGTTTGTTTGAAGATTCGATAACATCTTGCAACATTTGCATTATTTTAATCTTAATGAAAACTTTCTTTCAAAAACTTGTAGCCAGCTGTTCAAGAATCTGAGGAGCCGTCTTCTGTTTCTAAAGCCCGATAAGAAAGCCCTACTCTTGGTAGTCCAAGATTGAGGAGGAGATTTGTGTATGGAACATTGAATTTGATAGTGCGACGTTTTTTTGTGTTGATCGATTTTTCTTTGATATCTGGTAATTGTTTCATTAAGCAGACCTCAGTCCAGCGCAGAAGATAGATCACATAATAATGTGGAGCGTGACCATTCAGCTGTGGTTGAAATGGATTCTCACGGACTCATATTGAGAAACATAGGCACAAATGGCTTATTATTTAGGCATCTTAGGATCGATACAGAAGTCATAAAGAAATGGTTTGTTAATCTTTATATGCTTATAATAAATGCTTTACTTGAGGTTTTCATGAGAGATATAAAAGTGTCAGTCTTCTCTTAGTACAGGGATAAGAATGAATGTAGCATGAAACTCAACTTAATCAAATTATTATTTTTTATTTATTTTTTAAATTTTGGGTAAGCAGCTTGTAAAAATTGATTCCCTGAAATGTTATTTTTATGTATTACTTGTATCCTACTACCCAATTTAACTTTTTATCTTCTTGCATACTAGCATCAGTTTCCTCAAATGTGGATAACGTTGTGGTTATAGGGCGTAGATCTATAAAAATGTGGATGCAAGTGATAAAGAAAAGACGTATGTTGGAAAACTAGATGAGCAAGTTACCTTAGATAGAAGGAACGAATGGTATGGGAAATTTCATGTCATTCCGATGCGATATTTTATTTTGGTTCCATTTAACAGAACCCAAATTCTAGTGATTATAAGACTTTGTTTTTTGTTGTATAATGTTAAGGTTCTCGACTTTGGAACTTATATCATATATTTTTTTTTTGTTCATGTCAACCATCTTATTATCCTCGTATATCTTGTTATTTTAGCAGTCTATTTCTTATCATTTTCTTTTTTGGGTTTCCACTTTCCAAGTAAATCCATTATTTGCCGAGTCATTTGAATGCGTGTTTCTTGAGCCCACCACTTAGTACTGTAATTTTGAGATCTCTTTATCCATGAGTATCAGAAAAATACACGTGGGGCTAAAACCTTCTTCATAAGCGTTAAATATGCTTGCGGTCTGTACTAGTCCGAATATGTAAATACATACTTAATGCGATACAAACATATGCAGTTGCTAATTCTTGTTGCCTTTGATGACAAATACAGAAAGCTTCAAGAAGACATGACAGATGAAATGGTTGGTCTAGCTCGACAGCTTAAAGAGAGTAGCCTTATGATGAGCCAGAACACCGAGAATTTTGCCATATATTTACTCATCTCAACTTTCAGGAATTTTTTGCCCTTATAAAATAATTTTAAGACCGGCCCTTTTCTATATAGAGATACAAGGAGGCTTAAAACTACACACAAACTTATTACTGCGTATAGGTTATTTCTCAGACTCGGAAAGTGTCACATAATCTCATATCCTCAGCTATTTTAGTGTACTTTTTGTCTTCAGCTTAACCGTCCCAAAATCGCAATGTCACAAACTGACATAGGTACCATACAAATCAAACCGTCATCGACCTCCTTGTACTTGTCAAAAATTTTCATCTTTGAAAAAATATGGTAAGAACACCTTAAATCCAATATTAAACGAGCACATGCTTAACAATCACTTTTCCTTTTGACTCACTGATATGCCTGTTTTCAAAATGTACACGTGCTTTTGTAGTGCCCATGTTACCACACCTCCAGCAACCTCCTTCGCACCATTCCCACCCCCGAATCTATCGCCAAATTCTAGCTGTTGAGATCTATTTTATTGACTTGCGCTGCAACTGATGTAGAAACCGAAGCTGAGCCCAGCATCACAGACACTGCATTCGATCTCTCTCAAAAAACAAAATTTCCAAGGGATGTCCCACTTGTTGAACTGGGGATCAGCACGAAACAGAAGGTAGAGGAAGAGTTGATAAGAAAGCAAATACCAGGAAAGGATGAGGAACACTATTTCCTATTGGGGGCAGAGTTGCCCGAAGATAACACTGAAGAGCTGTTCATTTTACCGTTAAGGAATGTTGATAATTTTGCCTGGGGCCGAACCCATATGTGGCCTATCATAGGCTGAACATAAATCCTAAGTCTCGGGCAGTGAGACAGAGAGCCCGAACTTACAAGAAAGAACATCAATAAGCAGTTGCATAGTTGAAAGAGAACATGTTAAGATGAAAATTTTGCAGTACCAAAACATCAATAATGTTGCAAAGATGAAATTGCCTTCTTCTAATCATGGCTAATCTGCAATGATTTGGAGAGATTTACATCAATGATGAACAGGTGGACATTTTCACAACCTTAGAAAAAACTTTTAATTTATCAAAATATATCTATCAGAATGCACCAATAGAACTAGGGCAGCCCTTAACTGCAATTCCTTTTTCAGTCGGACACGAAGCCAAGGGGCACCCGTCTGGCTTATTCCCCCACCAATGTAGATCAATATGCTGCATTCCCAAACACAAGTACAACAAGACTCCCATGAAAGCTAACCCAGCATCGAGTGCCCCTGAAAGCACGTAATTGTTCCGACTCCACCAATTACGATAATATCTATACACAATAAAACCAGATACAAAACCAATAATTATCCAGCTTGTATAGTTTACTGAAGTAGCAGGTGGCATATTAATCGATGCGGCCAATATCACTGGAAAGGAAATAAGTCGTATCCATTGTTGATTTGGGAAGGCTCTATATGCGAACCAGACTAATAGAGGGGCTATAGCACCGAACAAGAAAAACCAGTTGATAGCTGAGTAGTACCCAAGGTCTCCGAAGATACGACGTGGCCCAATTAGGCCCCATATAACCGAGGCATCGTAGAAAACATGATCTCCTGGGCAGGTCCATGGGCTGCCCGGGGGCAGAAGGGCCCGGTCGCATATGTTTGGTATGGTGTCCATTAGCCACCAAGCTGTTGCTAAATGCACCAATGCTGATATTACGGTCCCTACCACCTGATAGAAAAAATATTGCCATAGAACGATTAAGTCTAGAAATCTTAGTGCATGTGCTCTTGTTTGTGTACTATGATTTCCGGAGATGAAACAATGCAAATTTGGAAATACCATGTTGGTGTTTCATTTGTGTACTATGATTTCCAGAACAAACAGATCAACATTTTTGTTCAATTATGATTAATAGGAAAAAAGAGTTGTCAGCTTTTTTAGATCCTATAATTAGTTGCTCCAATATAATTTCTCACAGTTGTTCTTAAAACTCAGTTAATCAAATATAATTACTGCAGAGTTTCTAGAACCATAACCAAATGCCAAATAGTTTTTGGCAACAGAAAAATCAACATCAATGGAAATAGAGAAAACAATAAGCTAAACTATGTCATATGATAAAGGTCTGTACCAGAAAAAAAAAAAAGTACCGAAAAAAAAAAAGCATTGTGATAAAGGTGTATTTAGCTGAGTTTTCATTACTTTGCATTAGATAGATTTCAAGAAACATCCTCAAAAGCTGTTTCCTAAACCTTGTTTGCAAGGTGTTCCCAACAGAGTGTTACGGCACCTTAAAAGGGTTTATGGAACCATAACAACCACAAAATAATTTATGTCTATAAAAAAATAATTCTTTTGTTAATTGGGAGTTGTATTCTTCTGTACGTAACGCAAAATAGGAAACACGAGACTGACCTGGGCCATAAACATCGATCTAGGCGGGATTTTCATGTAATGCCCGAGCTTGAAGTCTTGAAGGAAATAAATCCCCTGCTTCATGCTAATATATCCATACACCTTGAAGCACATATTAGCAACTGGATATCCTGGATAGATATACCCAATAATATACTCTGTGATCACATTTAGCCCTGGTGTCTGTAAACCAATAGATCGTAAGCTCTCTATTAGGCCATTTTAAACACAAAACGATGGATAAATTTGAGAAACAAGCATGTTTTGAAACCTGGTTTGTCGTAGCAGTGATGACACCAATAGGGAGGGTGAAAAAGAAGGCGAGCCCACACGCTAACAGAACTCCCCACCACGGGAGCTGGAGTTGATTTTTGTAGTACTCGCATGTGAATACAGTCGCAGCGATGTTAATGAAGAGGATGCTAGTGAACCACCATTCTGGCACTTGCTTGTATTTCGTCATGAGCCTCGTGTGCACGTCCATCTTCTTTTCTTGGAATGCAGACTTGCTTTGCTGCAACAATTCGCTATACCCTAGCATATGTGAGTCTGACTTACAAAAAGTACTATCTTAGGGTTTGTTTGGGTTTTAGCTTTTAAGAAAAAAACCCCGCTTATTTATGAGTAAGAAAAAAACTAGATGCATCCAGCTTAAAACTTCTTGCTTATTTAAGTCGAAATAGAAAATAAGCTTAGCTTAAAAGCTTACCAATGAAATGATATCCAGCTTTTAAACAAAATAGCTGAAAAACTGAATCCTACGAACTTCAACCAAACAATTCTTTAGTGTCTCATATATATATACAAACACATGCATACAGAAAGCTGCGATTTACCTTCCATGGAATAGGAAAACATGAACAACCGTTGCAGTGAGGCAGGCAAAGCTTAGAGCATAGGCCATGGCAAAGAAAGTGCTCAGATAAAGCGGTCCCTCACGATCATATGCATCGAAATCAATATGGAAGTTCGAGTCTGTAATAGCCGAGATATTGTAGTCTTGACCGGTGGACGTGAATAGTCCGTCTGAGAAAATGGGGAAACTCTTGGCCTTGTAGATATTAAGCCAATATGCGATGGGAGTTATTAAGTACATTATGAGTACGTATCCAATAGCAATGTTGGCAGTGGCAAACCACGGGCTAGCGAGTGGGCTACCTAGGTAAGACGATATACTGGACCAATCAAACCCGACAGCACCAATCCCGAGGCCGTGTAGGCCCGAGCCTAGCTGCTGAGCGAGGATAGAGTCGGGATATAACCAACACAACCAAGAAAGAGAGGATAGCATCGGGAAGAGGTATCCAGGAAAGACGTAGTACGCGAAGCTGCAAGTGAAAGCAATTAGGAAGAACTGGTTCCGGGTTAGTCTACCTTTAGGCTTCTTCTCTTTCTCATGTAGTGCCCTGACCATAGGAAAATGGTAATAGTAAATAGTAGAAGATGAGAATACTTAGTACGGCTCGGGTTTGATTGATTCTGCAGATAATGAAATAATAATGCTTGAGCTGATGAACTTTTAATCGAGTTTGAGTCGAATTGAAGTTCAAACTCAAAAGGTCAAGGTCGAGGCCGAGCTCAGCTTGAAAATTTCTTATGATAATGTATATATTTGATACAAATATATATAATTTTAGTTAAATAGTAATCGAGCCACTTGAAAGTTTTTGAGTCAGTATCTTACTACTCGAGCTCAAGCTCGAGCTCAAAACATAAAATTAGTAAAGAAAACTCGAATTCGGCTTGTTAATTCATGAATTGGGCATTTAACAAGTCAGGTTTGACTAGCTAGCGATAGAGAACCGTTGAAATAGGTCCCAATTTTTTCTCTGTGCTAGTTAAGTAGTACATTTATTAGTAACAACTGAAATCGAGCACCCCGGCTCAAGTTCATCTCTACCCAAAAGTTACATACGTACCTGAAGAGCGACACTTGTACCAGATTCTGGGGCCACCACATATCGGCGGGCTCCACCAGGAACCGCC
>MKEJ01020408.1:0-24411 GCA_001753735.1 Embelia ribes
TGCTGGAGCAATCCCAGGATGGGTGACCCCCTGGGAAGTTTCAGCGCTGCACGTATAACTTTGCCCAAAGCGGACAATATTGTATTATGTGGATTCATGGGGTGTTACACTTGGATGGTCTTGTATGGAATCCTTTTCTACCCTGTTAAGTGTTGGAATTAATTTTTTTTTACAGACACTGTTTTTGTTCAACAAAGGGCTGGGGATTGGAGAATTCCCATTTGATATGGTAGCCGCTGTGTTATCTTTGTTTGTTATTAGAAATGCTCCCAACAGATACTTCTTCATTAGGAAGTTAGATCGGTTTTTCTGAAGAAGATAGCGTGTTAGCTGTTAGTTTTGAAAATAGATTGGATGTTTATTTGTACGTCATATTGTCTTCTTCCTACATTATCTTTGCGCACCTATGTTTGAAATAATTACAGTATTTTTTTAGTTTGTTGCTTCTCGATGGGTGTTTTCGAGTTCTTCCAATATGCAGATGTTACATGAGATTTCTTTATTGCAGCTCTGGTAAGTGTCAAATTATCCATTGGAGACGGGGTCACAAAGAGGAATGCCAACCTTTCATGACGACTTACCAGAACAATTACACTGGAGAGGTGCTCGTCCAGAAGTTGTCGGAACAAGAAGATGAAATTTGTGGCAGTGACAGAGAGAATAAGGGATGGCAGCGTGCTACTTATGTTCAAAGCACGCCCGAGGGATCTCCACTTTCAAAATCAGACAATCACCCGGAAGCTGTTAATAGGAATGATGATAGTGAAGTTGATCATATTCTTGATGGGAACGGGAAAGACTCTTGTGTACATGAAATTAGAGGATTAGACAATCAGCAGTCTACTAAAACTTTACCTGCTAAACTCAAGACCAATGAAGTTAAGAATACGGATCAAAATTGGGTTACTCATTCAGGCAAGTTTGATGAAGTTAAAAGTGGTTGTACAAGAAGTGCCACATCAACATCTAGTTCTTCTGGATCTAGTGTTGATGGCTCCACTGACTCATTTTCTGAGCCGTCGACCTCATCTTCTGGTTTTTGGGATGGAACTATGGATTTCAGAAGGGCTAAACTTGATGCATGTGATGATTTTTCTCAATCCGGTTCTAGTGATGTTGGAGATGCAGATTTGCACACATCTCAATCATCTCCTAAATGTTCCCTTAATTTTAGTTGGACGGTAGGTGGACAAAATTCTTCTGCAAAAATTGTTATACCAGATGGTGCTCATTTTCCAAATTCAGGGAAAAAGGAGCCTATTCGTAGAGCTGTTTTATCAGAAGTGAAAACTGGAGTTATTTCAAAGAACAAGAGATTTCCATCGTCAAGCCTAGAGAAAAGTGATTGCTTGGGTGTTTACTTGAGTCATGATTCTTCTGTTTTGGAGGCCATGGATTCTCAATATTGCCCTCCTAGCCCAACTCCTTTAAAAAGCAGTAGGTTGATGCTCATGAGTGCTGACAGGTCAAGTGATATTTTCGGTGACACGAGCTCTACTTTGTGTTCAGTGGAATCTAAAGAAAGCAGAAGTTTGACATCTAGTGCCTCTATTGCTGACTTGTCTACCACAAGAAAGCATTCACTTCATGGTGTAAATCCGGTGAATGTTGATAGTGCTCATGCAGTTGGTCCTTGTGATCATCCAAGTCATTCTTTGAATGCTAGAAATGGCTTGAAAACCTCAATGAGCAAAGCTGTTGATAATATCAAAGCTTCTAAACCATCAAGTCATCACCACTCAGCAGTTGTGGGTGAGGTTGCTGGAAGATACACTAATAAGGTCTGGCTAGAATATTGTCTTGCTATTTCGTAACTAAATTTTCTTTGCTTTGTGACATTATACATTGATGTATTCCTTCTCTTGTTTTTATAGGGTCTGTTTTCATACGACGCGTTTGTCAAACTCTATCATTGGAATAAGATTGAACTGCGGCCATGCGGTCTTACAAATTGTGGAAACAGGTGTGTAGGTGCTATTCCTCATATTGGAAAGTAAAAATATTTGGGGGCTACTGTTTTGTGCCCTCTAGATTGTGTTAGTTCTCATAGCGTCAATCACTGGTCCGTGGGTTGGTTTCACTGTTACGTATATCTGCCTTTTCGCTGGTTGGACCTAACTTTTTGCCCTAATATTTTTGCGATCATACTTTTCTGCTTTCCTCCTGGTGCAGCTGTTATGCTAATGCCGTGCTCCAGTGCTTAGCTTGCACACCACCACTCAATGCTTATCTTCTCCAAGGACTTCATTCTAAAGCATGTATGTGTACTGTAGTTATTGGATGGATCCTTTTCATGCAATTTTTGTTTGTCACCCTCTTAAATTTAATCTTTTTTGTAATTTGCCTTCTGTGCCAGGTGAAAAGAAAGAATGGTGCTTCACATGCGAATTAGAAAGCTTAATTCTGAAGGCAAGGGAAGGGATTTCTCCTCTTTCTCCAATTAGAATTCTTTCCAAGATTCAGAAGATTGGAAGTCATCTTGGTAATGGAAGGGAAGAAGATGCACATGAATTTTTAAGGTACTGTATCATGAGTTGTGATTTGGCTATATTCAAGTGGTTCCCGTGCCTTGTTATCAAAACATTTAAAGGAATGAAATTTGACAGGTATGCTATTGATAGTTTGCAATCTGTATGCGTTAAGGAAGCCCGATTAAGTGAACCAAGCTCTTTGGAAGAAGAAACAACTCTCATTGGCCTCACATTTGGGGGCTACCTTCGATCAAAGGTGAAGAATTTGTAAAGAGTTTTTAGAGCTTTGAATGATATGTCTTTCTATCTCTTTCTCCAAACAATTGTTTTCGCATCTTCCAGATGGTATGTATAATGTTCTCTTGGTTATGATACATAACGAAACTGGGAATTTTATTTTCCAACAGATAAAATGTACGAGGTGTGGTGGAAAATCTGAACGGCATGAGAGGATGATGGATCTCACTGTTGAAATAGACGGAGATATTGGAACCCTAGAAGCTGCTTTACGGAAATTCACAAGTACGGAGATTTTGGATGGGGAAAACAAGTACCAATGTGGCAGGTTGGTTGGTTTAATTCACTGCCTTTTCTGCATTTTGTTGTGATTTCAGTTATTGCTTGTTTCCGTATCACTTTGTTTGCCCAAAGGGGACTATTTACTTTCTAGTTTAAATCTATTATCCTAGATTTCTTTCTAGTTTAAATCTATTATCCTAGAAAAATGTCTACATTGAGTCTGATACATAAGATAATCGTTACTTTCTGCAGAGCTTCCGATATTCTTGTCAAATTATAAACCCTTGTTGAAACTTATTAACCAACTGTTTTCGAAATTTATCATCAGATGCAAATCCTATGAGAGAGCCAAAAAGAAGATGAAAGTGCAGGAAGCCCCTAATGTTCTAACCATTGTGTTAAAGCGGTTCCAGGTAACTAATTTTTCATTGAAGGTGACACAATAATAATGTGTTTTGGCAGAATAATTGTGGCTTAGTTTGCGTTACTTTTGCAGTCGGGAAAATTTGGCAAGCTCAATAAATCGATTCAGTTCCCAGAGATTCTGGACCTGGCCCCATATATGAGTGGCACAAGCGACAAGTCACCTGTATATAAGCTTTTTGGAGTGGTGGTCCACTTGGATGTCATGAATTCCACATTTTCCGGTCACTATGTGTGCTATGTTAAGAATCTTTCGAACAAATGGTACAAAGTTGATGACAGTGTGGTAGGTTTTGTCCCTTGCCAATTTATATCATCTAGCAAGCTCTTATATCACTTATTCAATTGTTCTGAAAATATATATATCATAGCCATGCTTGTTTATTTTTGGCTTTTGGTAGTTTCTTGCATTATGATGCTTGGATATACAGGTGCACCGACACTTCAAAAATTATGGTGCACCTGAGTTATGGTGTTTTGCTTTTTGTCTTCTGCATTTCATAACCTTGACTATGTGCTGGTGCTTGGCTTTTGGTATCTTATCAATTATGATGATGATAAAAAAATAATTTGAATTATAATTGAGCAACCTTTTATTCCAGTGTCTGGGAAAATTTTGATGCAACTTTAGAAAATTGTGGATTTTTTACTTCCCTAATATTGGTATTGGTGTACCTGCCTCATCACACTCGATTCTCATTCTCTTCAGCTCAAATGTCCCTTCATCAAATCTTGAATTCTAGTTTTTAGCCGCATGATTTGTGTATATTTCTGTAAATTCTTGATTGGATACTCTGAGATCGTTGTGCAGGTGACTGGTGTGGGACGCACTGATGTCTTATCAAAACGAGCATACATGCTTCTGTATGCCAGGTAATAGATGTGCCACATGTTTACCACTAAAAAATGAGCTTGTTAATGAATTCTTATCGTAAGAAAGAAGAAGAAAAAAGTTTTAACTAATATGCTTTTGCAGATGCTCTCCACGAGCGCCAAGATTGATAAGGAATTCAGTTGTACCACCCGATCCGAGAAAACCCAAGAACCCACTTTTCAAATTAAGGTCCCTTTCCTCAGGTCCTTGGGATGAACCCTCAAATTGCCACACTGGAATCGAATGCTTGTACCCAAATCACTCAAATTTCCACCATAATAGGACCTTAGAGGATGACTCTTCAAGCGAAAACTCTTCCACTCTGTTCTCCGAGGGTTGTTCCTGTAGTACCGAGAGCAGTAACCCAGACTCTTCTAGCACAGATGAATTTTTTGATCACCTGTTTGAAGATTCCGATCAGAATTGGAATACAATGTGGAAACACTCCTCGGATTCTGATACATCATCGTCGTCATCGTCCTCTACCTCTCCCACTCTGCATACCAAACGCTCTCCACTTTCCGAATCGGGCAGGCATTCCTCACAAGTTAAAAATGCCGGACCCAATAAGGACGATGATAGTTTTTTGAAAAGAAATGATCCTTGTGTAAATTCGTGCACGACTAGAAGAAATTTCGGTAGTAGTTTTAGTAGTAGTTGTAGAGAGACTGACTCAGGCAGATTAGGATTGGCTAACATTCTCGGCAGTGATAGATCACGTTTATCTTTGAGAAGATCAACAAGGGAAAGAGGAGATTAAGCTTATTATGGTTATTTGGTGTTTAAATTGAGAGGAATAAGAGCTGCGGAAAGAGGGTTAAGGGAGAGGCTGTGTGTGTGTTTGTGTGTGTGTATGTATGTATGTGAGTGTACTCTTGTGGGCTTTATGTAGAGATATCAGCCTTCATTTTGCCACTCTCTTTCCCAATTTATAGTTAAAATATAATGTGAATACATTTTTCTTACCGTATAGTGTTTGAACTTTGGACCTTCCTATGCGAGTCGCTGATCGGTTGAAAGAACCTTGCTGCTAAAAATCAGTGCTAATCTCATTTCCGCCCGGCCATGTAGTTAAACCTTATAGAAAAACGTCATTCACCTTCATGTTCTTGCATGCTAGTCCCTAGCAATGCAACTATATGAAGGCATGGACAGAATCAATAAAAACTCATTAATGAAAAAGAAAAATAAAAGAAATTGCCTCAACAACTTTTAAGAGAAACCTTGTATCCCGCCATTTGTGTCTTTTATCCAGTAATAAATAGAAATTACCTCTAAAACTTTTAATAAATTACTTTAACAATTTTATGGATTAATTATTATTTAGTACACCAATCTTTCATCTGTTAGCCAATTAGTACATCAATTTTTAAATTATGCCTATTATTAGTATACTAACGTACAAATAATTTTTCAATCAATACACATTTAATGGTTTCCGTCTAAAATTTGAATGGAAACAGTCAGTGTGTGTTGCACATGGGCAAATAGTTTTATTTTGCCCATTTGATTTCAAATTCTTACACTTTTAGCCTGTAATTTTAAATATGATAATTTGTATTGTTTTTAAAATCTTAATTTAATAGAACACGTTTCAATCAATTGTGCAGATAAATATCGCGATTACAGTCAATATAATTGGATGAGACAATTTTTATGTGGAAGTTGGTCACTATTATTTTTTTTNNATATGTAATTAATTAATCTAACTACTCTATAAAAAGTACCAACTCTACAAAATATTTCATACATTTTTCGTTCCAAGAATGTCTTTCACTTTATAACTTTATTGAAAAAGTCACCATGTCCAAAATTGTAATTTAATCGATCTTAATTTGCACATATTTTTATTAAGAGATAATATCCTATCTTTAAATATTTAAATTGATGATTATCAAATTAATAAAATATAGATTTAAATAGATTATAATAATATGAATCATATTTTCAAAAGATGATGTTGATATATTTATTAGGGATTTAAGTTAGTGATTATTAAATTAGTAAAAGATAGATTTAAATAGATTAGAAGAATACGAATTATATTAAATACTTATTTAATAATCTCATCCACAATATATTATCTTCAATATATATTTAAGACACGCTAGCTATTGTATAATTTAACTCTTAATTTATGTAAGCACTCATGCATATATAATTGAAAAAGTCTTAATTGATTTACAAAGTTACACAAAGAATTGAATACATTTTACAAGTACAAAACTTATAAATACAATCTTAGTTCCAAGATTACTCGATCAAAATATCAACTAATTATTTTTTATGCATTTATATTGCTAACACCTGGTTAGGCTGCTCTAATGCCAACCTATCATGCCTCAATTTCCCAGAAGACCCGAGGCAAGCCCCGAACCCGCTAGAAATATCTGAGAGTAGGTGCATTTCCTTTTTAAATAACAGATAACAAAAACTTTATTTTGGCTTTGAAAACAAAATAGGGAATTCACACTAATAACCCACATTCACATCTCACATCTACATCATATCTCATCAGAGTGCGCATAAACAAATATCAATGAAAGATAAATATATATAAACTTCCTTGTTTACAACATATAAATGAGCTACCTACTCCAAATCGTCAGATAAGGTGTATTACATTTCAATCTTGCTCCTAACATAGTTTCTCACTAATGGAGCAACAACGGAATGTAATACCGAAGCTCCTTGGGCACAAAATATATAACCTGTCTGATATCTCACTAATATATACAAAATACATCCCACGAAAATATGTATCTAAAATATGATGTGTACGAGTTAGTCTCCAAAAAACGATGATACATGTGATGTTGGGCAATGCTTGCAAGTGCAATATCTATACCACATCATGATTGTAATAAGATGCAATGCGAATTGATGCAATGCAATGCCCACATGAACTCATACATGCCCACACATACAACTCACGCAAAGACTCACAACTCCACAATCTCACTATAAAAGTTGGAACAAGTGCCGCTCATGGTTTGCATAAAAATATTATAGATCTATTGCTTAGATCCTATCCTATAATTTACCTCCCAAAATACTCATTGTAGGTAGATTATAGTCTATAATTTGCCCCTCACGAGATCCACTGTTAGGCATATTATAGTGAATTCCTGATTGGACTTCGGGCTTTCAAGGTAGGGCCCAGGCCCTTACCTTGCCCGGATTACTCACGTTATAAAAATTGACACTGTCCCGAAAAGAAAGAGAAGATGACTCAAATCCCACAATGCATGCAACTCACGCATGAATCTCATTTTCAAATCTTTATTTCAAATTCTCACAAAACCCACTTTTCTCGTAATAAGCTTCGAGTCTCACTTTTTCTTGTAAATCCCACATTTGACTCACTTACTTGCAAGTCTCACTTTTGAAAAGAAATCATTTTCAAATTCCTACTTTGATAAAATTGATTATCAAAACTCACGATTTACATAAATATTACATGTTATGAAAATATGCTCACAATATGAAATGGAAACATCTTGATAATCATTCTATAATAAATCCCGCAATGTATCAATGCTCACTAACATCATAAAGATACATCTCCATGTATCAAGTATATAAGTCTCACGTAATTGAATAATCTCACAAACTCCCTAACATGAAATAAATACGCCTTGAAAATAAATATTTCATGTCAACCCACATAATCTCACATTACTCACATGTATGAACTACATACGTCTCCATATATGTAATTCCTATAGTACTCACATAATCACATAATTTCCCACTTCATTGCATTTCACACACTTCACACTAGTAATATGTAATCACACATCTCAAATAAGTATACATATTATCCCAACGTAATACATAACAATCGTCTCGTCATGATTTCAATTTATTTACACTAATTCTAACGCATAATAATTAGCATAAATAACACCCATTAGAAAGCTCACTTATTAACCATAATCACACAATTGGGTTCTCGGCCAAACTCACACATACGTATATATTTTGTCGACTACTTGCACCCCCACAATTCTTAATTAGCTTCCACACAAGCCCACATCCAAAAGTCCCAACTCAGCGCCAATCTTGGCCTAGAATTTGATCTATCAAATGGCAATAAATCATTATGAATTTATAGACAATATTGTTGTATAAATTATGAGGAGTGCAATTATCAACTTTATTTCAACACCCGGACCTAGCACGCAAATCTAGGTATTTAGGAACGAGAGAGTATTTAGGAACGAGAGAGATAGGAAGAGAAACTTACGTCAATATGTAGCCTAGGTGTCAGGGAGTCCGAATATGCCACTCGTTTCCGGATTTGAGCCCCCGAGCTAAATGATCTCACTCTCACAAGTTTCTCTCTCCCCTTTCGTCACTCTCTTTTTCTTTTCACTGAGTGTTCACTGGAAATGGCAAAATAACACTCCTCACATGTGTTTTAAGTCTGGAAATTGAAACTGTTCTGATCCGAGAATGTTGTTCGAACGGCATCTAGGTTACCATTCGAACGACACTGCCTTTTGAACGGCACACCCAGACTATGCCAGTTCACCAAAAACGCAGATTTTTAAGGGTTATCTCATGCCCATTCTCTCAAAATTTTCTACCGGGGCGTTGTCCCGCACCTCGCAAGGGGAGACCCCCCTTGACCTCCTCGACTTGACCGGGCAGGTCAAACCTCGTACAATTTTGTCGAAGTAGCAACACTAATAGTCATACACCCTTCAACACCAACACCCACTCAAAACCATATTAACTCACAATTCTCACTATATTCTCACATCAACTCACGAGTCTCACCATTTTCATAATACTCATGTTCACTTTAACTCGCAATAATATTCCTCATCATTATTCTTTCTATGCTATCCACAATCTAACTCACTAATACTCACAATGCTCAATAAAAACGTCTAAGGTGCTTCAATACTTAGAATATATAATGACTAATCTCATAAGTCATAAGTTTCTATATATTACTCACGACACCCCACTATGGCCTTGCCATTCGTACAATAATAATATTATAATGCATTATATAATATTATTATTTGCGAAAATTTTACTCATAATTTCAGGAATGTTACAATAGGTGTTCGAATGTCAAATATTTTTGGATATTTGCCTTCCTTAGAGCGAGGGCATTCTTTTAAGGTAAGTTTTTGTCCCTTGTCTTGTTCATTCTCGATACCTCATTTTATGTGCTTCTATTGTCAGTCAAAATAAAATTATTTTTCTTATTTCTCATCTCGTGTAGACCGTGTTTATATATAGGTTTATGATGATCCGAACTCGTTTTCTAGATCAATTCGTGAGGTAAAGTGAGGGTGGATTTGGGGATTTTCTCGGATGACATCTCGGGGGTCTTCTAGCTTGGATTAAGGTATGAGTAAACTGCAAAATAATAACCTAAATGTGATTTTGTGTGATGCCTCGATAGATGTAACGTGTTTTGGTTTTATGTTTGGGTTATGCTGGATATATTACTTTTTATGTTATTCTTCTTATGTGTTAATTATTAATGATATGTTAAATGTGATGCATTCATAATTATATGTAAACAATCATGGAATATGTTGGCATTCAAGATAGATGTGTTAATGTGGGCCTTTTTCAATGGAATAGTTAAGAAATACTTAGTATAAATGTGATGCGGAAGTGTTTTAAATGTGGAATTTACCAAAGTAAGGCTTTTATATGGAAAAATGAATTAATGTGGGAATGTGTACATGAAGTTATTAAAATGGAGTCTTTGAAAGTGATTTTTGAATATAAAGTGTTGTATTGCATTCATAAAGGGTTGAGTCCCTTTATGTTTCTTTTCGGGACAAGTATCAAATGTTTTCGTACGTGGGATGAAATTTTTTAAAGAGAAGGCTTGGTGCCTTACCATTAAAGTTGGAAAACCTGCACAGAGATAACCAATAATTCAGTCACTGTTAATAGCAGATTATTGAAGACTTGATCGCATCGCCGCTAGTGGCGGATCATAGCAAGGGTCTACCAAGTAGTCCCTTATTTTTAAAAGGGAAATAAAACTTGTCGCAACTTTTAGTCATGTTGTTGTGGGGTGTGGTGGTATAGTGTCGGGGTATGAGTAGTCGTGTGGGTGTGTTGCATTGCATAATTATTGCATTACACTGCATTTGATGTTGTTAGATTACTTTTACACATTCGATGCATCGCATAGCTTCTAGTTTATTGTGTTATTTAGTAATATAATTCATATGTTCATTTTATATATTTTTTTGTATATAATGTATTACATGTGTGGATGTTGGTGATAGTCGTCCTTAATAGAACTCGGACGTGCATTCTTGTAGATACTTTTGAATATAATAGACTTACTTTTATTATACTTTGTTTAGCCTCATAGAATGGTTGTTATTCATTTGAGGCCTAGTTGATGTATTATAGTTGACGCTGTAGTTGTTGTATCTTTTTGCGTATTAGACATTGTTGTTGCTCCTAGTAGATCATATTATAGGCAAGAACAAAGTGTAATATGTTATATTCTATATCAAGCAAGATGCTTATGTATTATGTAAATAAGGAGTTAATTTATTATTGATGATGGTCTTATATACTATGACATATTATATGTATATTTTACCTTTATGCGCGCTCTGATATGAATCCTATAGAAAAGTATTGGTTAAGTAGTGAATTAGTGGTTTCTCATTTCTTTTCATTTTTCTTAAAAACTATATTTTTCTTTTCCTTTTCTTAAAAAAAGGGGAAAACATTCGAGTCCCCTGGGTATCCGGGATTTGGGGTTCGACATTGGACTTCCTTGACCATCACGATGATCGCCTCTACCTCGTGCCATTAATAAGAAAAATATTAGCTCCCAAATATATATACATATATATATACACACACACAAATATATATATATATATATATATATATATTGTACCATGAATATATCATAATGTCACACATTATGATCTAACACTCATCAAACACATAACTTATACTATTACTAACGAACTTGACTCGCTAATCACTCATAACTTATCAGTAGACCCCAACCCTAAAATGCCTAGGTTTTTGTACCCCCGTTAGCTTTGATACCAACCTATCATGTGCCAAATTCCAAGAAACACAGGAACGTGAGATACGGAAAAGAAAGAAAATAAAACTTAATTTCAACGATAATCTGTCGCGTCCCAAATTTTCATCCTTAAAACTCAGGGGCACGAGCCTGCAAATAGATAAAGAAATGAAGAAGATACATATTTCAACATCTACCATTTCCTGACAGCTACAACTAGCTACAACACTTACAACTTCTTACAAATATTATAGAAAGAACTACAACGATCCAACAAAATACATGCATATATATATAAATGTACAACAACTTTCTTAAATAACACTACTTATAAACAAAAGTAAACGCCATGTTTACATACTACAAAATCAAGCTACATGCTTACCAAAAAGAAAAAAGGAAGATGTACATAAATATAACCACAGATTCGCCAACAAGAAACTATTACAACTAGCCTGTAGCTATAAAATATAAACCTTCCTACACGTCCCCATCACTTATCAAGCGTGCCCTGAGTCAAATTTCAGACATACAAAACAATTTGAGAATGATGTATATAGAAGAAATACCGGTCAGAAATCAACAATATGATAAATCTAATATATATGTAGTATATAACATGTAAATGAACAAAATCATTTTCTATATACTAATATAAGTAGTTCATGCTCCAACACGAAAGGTAGGAAAACAAATCCTACGATAAACTACTAGTGCAACATATACCAACTACGAATGTAACTTATATTTACGAGAACATCTCTCGACTACAACTAAAAAGGGAAGTTGGAACTAGTATCTATTTGCATTTTCTTAAAAGTAAATGGGTGTTTCTTATCCCTAGGGCTTTTTCTTATGCCCGATCTTTACGCAAGTTTTCCGATTTTAATGGGAAGACTGTAGACTTCATTGCTTCTTAAAATCATAAAGGGCGATACGTTATACTGAAAAGAAATAGAAACGACTCAAGTTTCTATTATATTAAATAAGCTTGTACTTATACAATCCTCATGCTTTTACTTATACAATGAACATTTATCGATTACTTATGATTTGTAAGTCATAACAAATGTGACCTATTATTACTTATAAAACAACAAAATATATATACTTATAAACATGTTACAATACTTATAAAACTTCAACATATTAACATACATACATAATCAACCAAACATAACTTTAACATGTCACTCATATTGATATACACATATCAGCTCAAACTTATATAATCATTTATTATCTTCCCATACCTTACGAATGTTCGAAAGTGTACTATCGAATGCTCAAGCTTACGACCCCGAAAACCCCCGTCGTAGCCTTTTAAAACAATCTTTTTACTCACTTCAAAACAAGACCACCTATACAAAGAAGTCGTCTATGAGACATAAGAAATATGTTCAATAAATTTATTTCAACGTATAACTCAACGTGGAAATTGAAAAAATTGAACGAGAATAGAAATTGACGAAACTTACGTCAATGTGTAGCCCTTGCGATAGGGATGAGAAAGCATAGAAGTTTCGAAGTTGAACGACAAACATATCAAGATGATATCGTCCCCGAAACCTATGAAGCTTTAGCCCCTAAATCGATCTAGCAAACGAATTCGGATTACAACACACATATAGAAGAAAATGATCTACTCATCACGAGAAAGAAGAAAATCAACTTTATTTTGGTATACCTTAAAGGCATATAAATCAAAACTACGCAAATGAACGAGATGAAAGGTAAAACTTACCTCAAAATGTTGCCCTCGCACCAAATATCTCAAATATCAAATTTATTTGAGAGGACAAGCAACGATGATAGATGAAACCAGGTATAAAATATTGAAGATAACAACTCAACCTCACTCTCTCTCTCTCTCTCTTCTAACCGTTTGAATAGGGAAATAATGGGAAAAATTAGACTTTATGTGACTTTAAGTCAAAAAACACTTTTTGAATTTTTCCGGAACAATCGACATATATCCCAAATCAATCGACTGAATCTCAATCAGTTGGCATATTTACCACATTAGTCTACATATTCATTCCCCAAAAGTATCAGAACTCCTGGAAAAAAAACACAACCCAATAAGTCGACACATTGATCATATCAATCGATTTATATAAATCAGTCGATATATTGACTACATCAGTCGACTGATTCACTTCCAAAAAACAAACAGAAGCCCCTTGACAAAAATGCACTCAGTAGACAAATTTTCACCATAATGCATTTCCGACACTAAAAGCACAAAACACTAAGGCATTAATACTAATGCCTCCCAACACCAACTCCACACACTTCCTAATGCTATTATAAGCACTCAACTTCGCAGCATCATACTACGCAACTACGTTATGTCCACACATATACTACACAATAATAAAATTACAAATGCAATAAATAATATTATTATAAAAGTAAAAAAATCCTTCGAATTTTCAGGATCTTACACATTGTTCGATCCCTTTCAAAGCAATTTTAGTTTGATCCACTTTCAAAGCAATTTTATCTTCAAGATTGAACTCCTAAACCGAGTTTTTAGAGAAAATGTGTCTCCAAATAGCTTGATTCCACCACATACTTACTTTTATACGAGGCAGGGAGGAGATTGTTTTCGGGTCTACATGTTCAAGTTCCCCAAAGATTTTTTTTTAAGGAAAAGAGGCCACAACACTCCAGATTTGGTGAAATAATGATAGACACATTCTAAATCGTAAAAACAAATTCTAACAATAAAATTGGATACTTTTATAAGTGCATATTCTAGATTATGATAGACATAAAAAGATAAGAAATTGGACGATTGGAAATTGGAATGATAGGTCCAAGTTATTTCAGACGAATTGAGGCTGCTTTTGAGAGAAATAAAATTGAGCAAAGTATTTGGGTTTGATGGAAATTTAAGGAAACATCTGTTACATGCGTAATTCTGAAATTTTTATTCGAGTGACTTGAATTGTCTGTCAATTTTCTCTCTAGAACATGCCTTTTGCAAAATTTACATTGTCGATAAAAGATTCTAAAATAAGTCAAGTCCATTTGAATTATATAATAAATATATATATATATATATATATTTATATATTTATTTATTTATTTATTTATTCTTGGGTGACATCTAAAGGTCAAACTTTTAATTTTTATGTAATTTTAGAAGAATTTCAAAAATCGAAACGACCATAACCCCTTTACTGGTACACACTATGGATATAGAGGTTGGCCGGGGTAAATAGCCAACCCATTGAAGTATTTGCACTGTCAAGAAGATTTATACAACGTTTTCCTTATGCATGTATAGGTGACAGCTATGTATTTGAACTAGGGAGCTACCCGGAAGACGCTTTGGTGCTCGATGCATTTGTGTTTCTAATTTTTAAATCGGTAGATAAAATTACATATATGAATTTTTGAAAAAAACTAATTAATTTTAACCAATAGCGCCGAGGCACCAGGTACAGGCCTATTTATTTGGTCTGCTAATTTTCACCGACGTTGACAAATAGAACCCTACTCTAAATCTAATATTCATTGACAGCAATTTTTTTCATAATGTTAGTAGCATTCTTTCACACATAAAATTATGTTCCCATATAACTTATTCCAAATCTTACTAAGTGTGATTAAATTTACTGATCATAGTTGTCATCATCATAGTTTTAATTTACTTTTCACGAGGCTAGATTAAAATAATTTTTTCATTTAATTTTTATGTGGCTCTAGTCATTTTTATTTTGAAATTTTATTTATTTTATTTAATAATTTAGAGTTCAACTACAGCCGCTATAATATTGTTGTGAATATCATGCATATATACACATATAGTTTAATTTTTATCTGCCGTCAGTGTAGATATTAGATACACAATTAGATCTGGATGAAAGTCATGCGTACACTTTCACATGTAGGATACATCAATAATGCACATGAGTCTCTCAAGTCTACTTGCATATAAAAATTCATGCATCATTGATATATTAAAATTAAATTCATATATTTTCTTTTGTATATAAAAGTTATCCTCTACAATTACTTTCACTCTATTTGCGATTTGTGTACTCACAATTACTTAATATATGTCCAAAATAAATTAGGATTTAAAATAATAAACTTATCATAATAGAAATTATTAAAATTATGTGTCTCATAAAATTAAGATTTAAAACAATAAAACTTACTATAATATAAATAATTAAATTAAATATATATATATATATATATATATATCAACTTACCGTAATATAAATTATTTAAATTATATACATACATATAGTTTAATTTTTATCTGCCGTCAGTGTAGATATTTCATAATCTAGATGAAAGACATACGTACACTTTCATATGTAAAATACACCAATAAAGCACATGAGTATCTCAAGTCTGTTTGCGATAAAAATTCATACATAATTGATATATTAAAATTAAATTCATATATCTTCTTATGTATATAAAAGTTATCCCCTACAATTACTTTCACTCTATTTGCGACTTGTGTCCTCACAATTACTTAATATGTATCCAAGAAAATTAGGATTTAAAATAATAAACTTATCATAATATAAATTATTAAAACTATGTGTCTCATAAAATTAAAATTTAAAATAATAAAACTTACTATAATATAAATAATTAAAACTATATATATATATATATATATATATATCAACTTATCATAATATACATTGTTTAAATTATATACATATATATATCAACTTACCATAAAAGAAATTAGTAAAATTAAACTTCATGCAAGATCATGCACAACCCAAATATATATATATATGCATGACTATAAGAAATTTATCATAATGAAAATTCCAAAAATTATATTTAGGAATCAAAATGCTATTAGTAAATAAATATTTTTATAAATTGAATCTATCAATCTAAGATTCTTCATAAATTTTTAAAACATTATCCCAATCAAAATTAATTTTTTACAATATTTTTCATAATAAAATTTTTATATGCCTATAATTAACCTAAATGAATATTATTTTTCATAAAAATATTATTATAGTATAAATCCTACCAATCAATCTTTTATAAATTTATAAATAACAAAAAGTTAGAAAAAATAAATACAAAAAGATGTTATATAAAAAATAAACTATCGAAATTAATTTATTAAAATAATCAAAAGTAATATGATACACAAAATAATATAAAACATAAAATCGGCATAGCGTGTGGACTGCACTCTAGTTATATATATTGTATAGTATCAAGGAATGCAAATGATTCGAGTCGTTAATGAACAAACTTAGGCTCAGCTCGACAAAGGCTCAGCTTAGACTTGTTCATTTGCTAAATGAGTCGAGCTGGAATAAAAAAATAGGGCTCTCTAGATAAACGGATCGAGTTTGAACAACTTACGACTCAGCTAGTTAGGGGCTCGGACTCGTTTGATTTATGTGTCTATATACTTATATTTTAAATTGAATGTGTTAATTTTTGTATATAAACACATATAGTTCACACTAAATCTAATAAATTAAGAAAAAATTGTCATAAAGTGTTATAATTATTTGATATATATGTTATTATGTGGTTATTAGTTAACGATTCTATAACAGATTTAATTTAATAATATTTGTTTTACTATTTAATCAACAAATAATAAGTAATATTATATATTAATTTTAAATAACCAAAATATTTAGGAACAGACTTGGGCTCGTACTAGCCAAACCTAAACAAAAAATTAAAAATCATTAAGTAAATAAGTCAAATTTAAACATAACTTCCAAACAAATAAGTTGATAGCTCGGCTCGGCTCGGCTCGGCTCGGCTCGGCTCGGATAATCTCATTTGGAAGCTATTGCCAAAAGAATATGCAAGTGCCAAAAATACCCTCATCCATCAAAATAAATTGCAATTTAGAGGGGGGGAAAAAACAGAAAAACAAGAAAATAAACCCAAAACTCAACAAGCATCAACAAACGCCAATCTCATGCCAACCACCCCCCACTCTCTCTCTCTCTCTCTCACCATTTTCAATATTTTTTCCTCATAAATAAAACCTTCAGTTTGGTGTTAGATTGATAAAAATGCACAAACATCTAAGATTGATATATTGAGTCCCTGCGTTTCTCGTGGGTTGTCGCTGTTTTTTTTGGCATTTCTCACTCTAGACAACATTTCACACCAACCCATTTCTCCCCTTTGGCAGGTATCATATAATTTCTCAAGATCTCTCTGTTCCTTTTTGCGTGTTTGTCATTTTTTTTTTTTTTTGGACATGGGTTCTTCTGATTTATCCGCATTTTGGTTTTAGGTAACCACCCTGTAATTGTTCCTGGATTAGTTTATTTATTTGTATATAATTTAATTACATAGTATATTTTGGCTTTGTTTATTTATTGCATGGTAGGATTGAGTATGATAGGATTGGATCTCAAAGATAACACATTGTTCTGAATTTTGGTGTATTGTGCATTGTCATTGAATTTTGGTTTTTTACATTTGGTGATGCAGGTCATTCAAATTAGTGTTTCTAAATGTCCATATGATTTTTGTTTCTAGACATTATGTCAAGAAATTCTACACAACAATTAATCCTTTCCGTATATAAGTTCAGCTATTCCAGTGCTTTTAGTTACATATACGTCTCCAGGTGAAGGTGCGTCAGACTTGGAATTGATTTGCATCTGCCTGAATGAGAAGTGTCGATATAGGTTGCGTTGGCTACGTGAGGATTTCAAATGCATAATGTGTATTGTATAGCGCGTATGAGATCCACCTAAATTCACGCAACAGTTGATACTAGAAAGTTTTTTGATAAATAACAGTTGGTACTAGAGTTTTATTATCATATATTTGAAATGGAACTGTTTACAGCCATGATTTTAAATCCTTATTACCAAATCCTCTTGGATCCTAAATCTCTAAATCAGACGCAACATTAAGGAATTGATGGGTATAGAGGTTTTTTTTTTTTTTTTGGCAGGTTGCTGGGTGGGTTTTAAGAAATATTGGCATAGCTGGGAGAGTAATTACAAGGATGTTATAAAAAGTATACAAGGATGAGGGTTTCTAAAAGAAATGGTATGACACTACAATCTTACCAAAGCCAGGCTGAGGTGCTGGTTAAGGACTATCTACTTTCAGATCCTTTCATTCCTTACACGTCTATCCTTGGCGGCATGTTTGCCTGCAAGTTGGTAATTTTATAAAATGTAGTTCTTTTATTTCGTTCATTTTCTTCTTTATTATTGGATCGGGCAGAAAGGTGATAAGGGTTACGTACTTCTTTGTTTTATCATTTGACAATTTTGCAGATATATGACCTTTCTCAGTTGTTCAGCACATTGTACTTTATGAGCTATTCTTCACTTACAAAGATACAGCAAATCGAGTGGAACAATCGGTCTGCGTGTATTTCAAGTTTATGCAATTGTTCCTTCTATTTCTTTTATAATCTTATCGATGTTTTTCTGTTTGATATTGCAGTGCGATCTCTACAATTCATGCACTTTTCATCGGAGCTTTTTCGTTGTATTTCGTGTTCTGGTCAGATTTGTTCTCTGATCATCAGCAGACTAGTGTAATTACATTCCGAAGCTCACAGCTATCAACATTTGCATTGGGAGTAAGTCTAATGTTATCCCCTCTTCTTTATGTCTTGTGGCTTCCTAGAAATGGTTAATTTTTATGTAATTGTGAATTTTATGCAATTCGATAAATAAATCAACCTACAACAAGCCAATACGTGTTCCTGTTTGTATCCTTATTTAGTTATTTTTTTTGGAACAAACATATCCAATGTAATGAACTGAAATATGAAGCTTTATTGATTGTAAGTGTAAAAGGATTTGCTACATTAATGTCTTGCCGTGAGCAATCACACAGCTTGCACACTATGCATCTAGTGGAAACCCCATTGTGATTGCCTACTCTTGTGTTTGAATGAGGCTTCAAATGAATCAGGATTTGGATTCATATAAAAGCAATGCTGTCAATACCCATACCATGGCTAAGTTTTGGTCAATCCTATAAATCCATGGAGTGACTGATTTACACATACGAGGTGAGGGCTTGGGATTTCAGTTGTACACTAGTCCAAGTATGTGAAGTTGAAGCTCCAATAGTGGACGTATCAGGCTAAAATCACACCAGTAGGCTCGAACTCATAAACTAACTGCATATTATTTGCAAATCCTCTTAATGCTGAATCCTCTCATTGTTGCAACTTAAAGTTCTGCTAGCATTACACATAGAATCTACCGCACCACTAGACATTTTAGAGCATGCACGATAATATTTCCTATTTTCATTCTATAAACTGGAATAACTGATAAAATAGTTCTTTCTCATGATCTTCCTCAGTTATACTGTCACGTTTGATTAAAACAAATTATATGTATGTATTAGTGTAAGGTGGAAGTTTCTGATGGATGCCGCATACTTCTTACCTCAAAATTTGTCATCTCTGGTTAAAAGTTGATAGCGGATTTTGCAGATTACTACTTGGCCTTGTCGGCCGCGGTTTCTGTCTTGTTGCGTCTCACCTTTAGATGGGGCTGCAAGGTTGATTTACAAATACTAATTCACTGTTTGACCTTGATTCCTACCCCTGTCAAAAGAAAATACAAAATAAAAAAAACGACTCGACATTCTACGTCAAAGTTAATTCTGGAACTACTTGGTAGAGATTTTAAATTCCAAACCTGTCATCGGTGCAAAAGAAGGTGTTATTTTGATTTGGGTTAACCCTATTGTAAATAATGAAAGAGAGAATAGTAATAATGTCCAAAAGACGAATATTGGTAATGCGAAACAGAAACGTGGGTGACTTCTTTCCCAGATTTTGTAGATAGCTCAATATCACTTATCTTATTTTTTGCTTAATTTGTACTTCATTGTGTTGTATTTTTTAACTTGTGAAATTCCGTTTTCCGGTTAAAGCAAAGTTCCTTCAGTCTGAAATTAGTCTGAATGTGCTATTGAACAGGTTACTATAGGCTACTTCATTGCTGATCTTGGACTGATTTTTTGGCAGTATCCATCTCTTGGTGGAGCAGAGTATGTAAGTGCACTATCAAGCATTGAAAAATCTCATAGTAGAGCATTCATTAGTCATTGATTGATTTCATTATTAACAGTCACAATGGAAAACTTAGGAAATTTAGGTGCCACTTTTATTTTTATAGGACTATTGTGGCTTGTTTTGTCAGGGACCTTAATGTCTTCTGCTTGTGTTTTTGTATTGATTCATTTTTCCAACCTTTTCTTGGGTCCTCTATCGCTCCTCTTTTCGCAAAAGGCTTTTTCCGGAAATATGTTTCGGGTTCGCCATATTTATTGTTTATATCATTCTTGCAGCGTCTTCTTATCACCGTCATTTGACTTCTTAAAAATCTGAAATCTGTTAACCTGTAGTATGTTCATCTGGCTTGAATTTTTCTGCTAGTTATGCCAATTACACTTTACCCAATTTGGCACAAGTGAAATAATTAATATTAGAGATGTGGATTTTGATGATGATGATGTTTGTTTTACATGTATTTACCTATTAGTAAAAGAAAGATGAATACATGATGATGCTACATAGTATTCTTGTCATGGATCACATGAATTTACTGTTCAAATTTGCAGATAGTTCATCACTCTCTCTCCACAATTGCAGTATCATACTCCATGTTTTCTGGGGAAGGACAGCTTTACACGTTCATGTCATTAATTTCTGAGGTCACTACTCCAGAAATCAACATGAGATGGTAACTTTTCAAAAACTAAAATTTAGCTTGAATACTTATAGAACCTGTGTATTTCTCTTTCGACAAATCATTATTCCTTTCATACAGGTATCTTGATACTGCTGGTTTGAAGAGATCATATGTATATCTCATTAATGGAGTGGTGATATTTTTTGCTTGGCTGGTGAGTTAGTCATCCATTATTAAATTTAAGTGAGCTTTATCTACCTCCTTTGCTATTTGACATAACTGGGAGTACCTACTTTACATTTCAAAACAAAAAATTTGGCTCATATTTTGTTGAGTTTTTACACCTGCAAAATTGTGCTACTGCACCTGTGCTTTCAGTCCGAAAGATATCTGTTTCAACTTAGATACGTAATCTAGATTCTGGAGTTCATCCATTTCTCCAGGACATTTGAATGGTAAACAGATGTATGTATATGTGTTCCACTGTATATCAGTCAGTGTGCCTGTCACTTATGTCTATATTGATAAATGCACACACATCCACATGGCAACACGTTAAAATTGAGAATTGACTTTTTAAGATTTTCAACAACGCAATTCAAACTACATGGTGGGTGTTGGAGCTGCTGGTAGATGGAGTTTTACGTGCACTTTTGGCATGTGAGGTTCCTTTTCCTCTCTTGCAACCAAACAATGTGGCTTGGCTTTGAAAGATGAATCATCATCTTGTACCCCTTTAGGCTGTCCCTTCTTCTAAGATATGTATATGGCTTGCATCAGTGTTAGGATCTATTCTATTTTGTTTTAGGAGAGCTCGACAGGTGAGACGGTATACCAAAAGGGGTAGAATGATATGAGCCTAACCCGTTAGAGGGGGCAATTTGTGATGCAACTCTCTAAGCTAAGGGAGATTTATGCATTCTTACAACATGGGGCATCACAAAAACCTGAAAAATCAAGCAATGGATGTAATTTGTCCTTTTGTTTTGTGTTCCAGCTAAGTCAATCTGTGATCAACCTGGAAGAGGGTATATGCTTAGGTGATGTATTAAGAAAATATATACGTTTTATTACCCCCCAAAAAAAAAGAAAAATATATATGTTTATTTGATCTGAGTTAAATTGCAGCACATGGCATATCTTAAGCATGTCTATTACTTTTATTTGCTCCTTGTGTAACTATGGTGTTCCCCACTGAAATTTTCAAGTTATCTAGGAGATATGCTTATGAACTATTATTAATCTTATATGCAGGTTGCAAGAATTTTGTTGTTTGTTTACATGTTTTACCACGTTTACCTGCACTATGACCAGGTAATATATGCCTACCTTTATTTTTTTTTCAACTTTCTGGTGCAGTGGTATGTCGCCATGTTGGAAAAATGACCTTTTTTTTAGCCCTTTCGTGTGATACCCTGGATCACAGTTCATCATGTGAGTAGAAAGGGGTATTAGATCCTATAGAACTTCCATGAATTAGTGACATCCCTTAGATGCTCAAAAGTTTGAGAATCAGTAAGCCAAGTATATAAGCTCAATGAATAATAGTTTTTAATAAATATTACCAAATGCAACTTATATTTTCGAGGAAGTTGCTCCTACATTTCACCTGATGGTTCAACTGCATATTTTATGATCAATTGTTTGAGCACCCAGAATGGTTCCTATATACGTCAATTAAAATTATTTGCTTATAACATGACGCTTAATGAGTGGCACAAAGAATTCATGTTTGCGACCGGACATGGTATCCCATTTTGGTTACATTTAGCTGACTTTAAGGCTTGGTTTCTTTAAGCGAATGGAACTGTTTGCAGGTACACGCAATGCACACGGTTGGTTTTCTATTGGTGTTTTTGGTACCTTCTGCACTGGGTATAATGAACATAATATGGTTTGGCAAGATTATCAAGGGATTGAAGAAGACTTTGGCCAAGAAGCTTTGATCTAAATATCGTTACGTTTTATATTTTTAGCTGCATTAATACTAGAGCACATGAGTGCCTAGTTGTATGCTTCCCGGTCTCTCTTCTGTGTATAGATTTTGTGACTGAAGAAAAGAAAAGTGAAAACTAATTTTGTTTTGCTGACTTGAAAGAAGCTAAATGTTGTAAATTTTCATGATTCATAATTTCATATGGCTCATCTTTTAATCTACACTAATGGTGTTGCATTTAAGCGACTGATAAACATTAACTGATGGATGTTATATTACCACATTCCAGCAATGGGAAAAGTTAAATTTACCTTCTGATCAGATTATGTTGCATAATATTGTTCTGCAAGAAAAATCTGAAAATAGTAGTTCAATACCTTTACATTGGCTGCAGTGTAACAAGAAATTTTTCGCCTATCAAAATGTTTGTCATTGCTGAATTGATCATAAATTGATTCATCACTTTTGGTAAGAGTTTGCAATGAACAAATTTCAGTAATCTCCGGAATAGCAACTTTGTGATTTTACCAAAAACAGAGAAAGAAACACTACTACTATGTAAAGTAGAACTGATCTTTTTAGTTTTAACTGTGAAACCAAGATAGAAATAACTGGTACGTAAACCAGAACTGATCTTTTTAATTATAACAGTATCACATTTAATATCTACCTACCAATGAAGTAATGATGAAAAGAAATTTTTTTTCACATTTCGCTTTCAGGATTAACCCTCTGCTAAAATTGGAATCATAAATACCGTGATATTGAATTAAGCATTTAAAAGAAAAACACACTCATATTTCTTCCCGTCAATTGAACCTTGCATAAATAAGAGGAGCCTCAATACTCAAGCTCCGAGCACTAGTACTCGAGTTCACCGTAAATTTAATTAGTGGTGTTCATGACGTTCAATCTCAAGCAAATGTAGTTATCAAATTTATACACCAATAGTATCACAAGTACATCCACACCAAGGGAAGTTAATGTTAACATCGTTTGGTAGAATATCAAGTCTGTACAATTGAACAAAAACAAACTGAAACATGACAACGGTGACGACTGATAACAAGCAGGAGGAAGAGGAATTACAAAGGGAACAAGAAGAACCATCGAAGAACTTCACGAGCAACAAGAAGCAGTTGCTATTCTTTCTCCTGGTCGATCCGTAAGGACCATGCCTGACGGATTAGGAGCTGGCTGTGCTCGTGGCAGTCTCTTCGCTGTACATATATTTATAAACACAGAAGAAACAAAATTCTTTCACAACAGAAAAACATAATTAATAATTGAGTTTTAACATAACAAATATCCCGAAGATTATTAAGATTTGGCCCTCTCATCTTGCAAGAACCAGTATTCTTTTCTCAATAGTTGTTTTTTACAAGAAGACAATATGCATACACGAGGGACTCGAGAAGCACACCCACCTACAACCTTAAGTTGTGTGAGTTTGAGTGACCCCTCTCCCTTCTCTGATCACGGAT
>MKEJ01020427.1:0-18271 GCA_001753735.1 Embelia ribes
CGTTACACGGAACTGATGAGGGAGAGAGAGGCTAGCTAAATTTGTAGAGAGAGAAACACTGTAGTTAAAATAGAGAGAGCTATAGCTAATGGGTTGGAGCTCACTTTTTTAAAATTGTCACAGGAAAATAGCTAAAAATACCCATTTAGCTAATGGATTGGAGATGCTCTAATATCATAAAAGATAACAAAATACATCAGTAGAAACGAGTCGAGGCAGGTCGAGTATTGTTTTAATCGAGCTGAATATTATTCTAACTCGAGTATCATCTGTACTCGAAATCGATTAGATAAAGAGAACCAAATACCCCACTAGACTCGATAAACACTCGATAAATTATTTTTAAATATATTTTATATATTATATTAAATTAAAAAATTGATTACTTATGGTGAAATATTTTTTTATGTTATCAGTCAATTAAGATCAAATTTTATTAGTGTTATGTGAAAAAAATTTTATATTTAACTTATACACACACTTAGATATATATATATATTATTTGAATTACTTGCGAGTTAACGAGTCGAATAACTCACTATTCGAGTTTAACTAAAAAATTCAAATCAAGTATGCTAACGTATTCGTACCTTACTTATTTATTTTATGAGCCGAGTTCAGACAAAATAATTATCAAATAGAGCTCGGAAACTCGCGATTAACCATTCTTGTTGCTACCTTTACGTTTGGATAATATTTTTGGTCTTCAATGTTCTCTTTATATATAAATTAGCCTCCCAAAATTCATTACAGGCGCCAACTAGCCATTTTCAAAATTGGCCGCCCCATTTCCCCCACTTTTATATCAATTTCTTTACACAAAATGAGAAAATAAAAATAAAAAACCAGAAAAATTGGAATTTTTTTTTAAAATTGGCAACTGGAAATAGCTGGAGAACCTACTCCTCGAAAAACCGCTTCACAATCTCCACGCTTGGTTCCACCACCTGCCTCTCCCAGATCCCCGCCACGTCACCACCCGATAGTGTCGCCTTAAACACCGCCGTTGCGTCTAGCCTATTCAACTCCCACCCTGCGCCCTCCCTCAGCCGTTGAATCTTCTCCACCTGCCTCCTCGCCAGCTGACACGTGTTGTCCTTTATCCCCCTCACCGCCTCTTCGTATGCACCCCTCCGCACCGGATCATTCCCCATCTCCCCGCCGGCGAATAAGTATCTCCTAAAATAGGGTTCAAACTCGGGTACTCCGATCGCCTTTCTCAACCCGACCCGACTCACCGAGTCACTGAACCTTTCCGTCTTGAACCACTGAGTCAACTCAGTAAACATCCCCGAGTCGAGCATGTCATCAACTCGTCTCACCAAATACTCGTCCAAAACAGGCATTGCCACGTCGACATAGAGAAAGCAGCAGTCGAATCGAAGTTCTGTGCTTATCGGGTCGGGTTGGGCCTGGTGAAAGACATCCGACCCGGGGTCGAACCTTTTGGATAAAAGGGAGTAGATAATAGAGTTGGACCCGCCAACGAGAATGGGAAGTCTCCGGCTGCCGGAGATGGCGGCGACGGCAGCGGAAGCGGCGGAGCGGAAGGCCAACGGCGGGAACTCAATATTGGGGTCCGCGACCCCGAGGAGGTGGTGGGGGACCCCTCGTCGGTCTGGCATTGGCATCTTGTTGGTGGTTATATCTAACCCTCTGTATAGCTGTATCTTATCGGAGTTTATAATCTCTGACCCGGGGAGGAACTGGGTCGCGAGGTCGATCGAGAGCTTGGACTTTCCGGAGCCGGTAGGGCCCATGATGACGAGGAGCTTCGGCTTCCGGGTCCGGCGCCGGTCCATTTGGGGGGTGGTGACGTGGCAGCGGTGGGAGTGGAAGAGGGGTTTAAATTTATTGGAGAGAGAAATTAGTCTCATAGAGAATTTGGGGGAAAATAGAATGGGGATGATGAGGTAATGTTTGGGATTGTGAGTGAGCTCTGTGCGAGTATGTAGATATACATACGGAAATAATTCGTGTTTGTTTTTGTTTGCGTGTGAGTGTGTGTGTGGTGGGTTGGTGGGGGGTGTTTAACCAGGTGGGAGAGGTTTGGACAAGAGGATTTCTATTTGGCACCGGCGAATTGGGGTGCGGGATGGTGTCCAATTTCTTCTCCGTGCTTTCTTTCTCTCTCTCTCTCTTTCTCGCTCTGTTTTTATTGGTGCTCTGCCTTCGGTTGGTTGTCATGTGTGGCATATATATAGTGATCTCCTCTGTGTCTGTTTCTTTTGTTATTTCTCTTTGTAATAATATTCATTTGTATATTCTGTTCATGCCCGTGGAATGAGTGGGGGAGTGAACTTGGCCGCTGCCCGTTAACAGTCCAGCAAAGTGACCCGCTAACCTACCTGTGAATCCGATTTTGCAAATATATGAAAATATTACATAATTATTATCATGTCTGGATAGTCCGATAATGGTGAGTAATATGAGTCTTTCGATTAGTAGAATTCTTGAGTCACTTCCAAAAGAGCAACTCAAATGATGAAAGACCGCAAAATTTAAATTCTAAGAGGGTATAATAGCAAGGCAGTGGGCGGACCCTAACTGCTTCATGAGCAATCTGAGTGATTTGATCACTTCAAGCCGCGGTTGCGGAGAAAATGAAAGCACAAAATGTAAAGAGAAACAGAAATGTAAATATAGCTTTAATACAATAGAAAAAAATGAAAAATGATGATATACTAAATAATCAAATAAATAATATTACAGCTAAACCTTAAAAATTAATGAGACATATTGAAAAAATATTTTGTAGTTATAAGATAATAACATATGATAATTGTAAATATTTTTAGTAATACTATAATAGTATTAATACCATAAAAAAGTGTAAATTACAATTTGCCCCCATGAGGTTTCTGAATATGTCATGATACACCAGAGGTATCTAAATTTACATTTTACCCCGTGTCAAAGTACAAATTTTCTGTGTATGGAAAAAGACCATTTAACCTTTTATTTTACTATCTTATTTTACTCATTTTGAAGCTAATAATTCCGAAAAGTGGAAAAATGCTATCACATTTTAAGGATATGCGTGCGCGCGCGTGTAACAACTCCCTAATTTTCAACCATACCCCTAAATTTTTTACCACCTCACCAAAATCCCTTCAATTTCTAACCATCTCATAAAAAACCCCTATATAACACCCTTCCCCTCTTTCTCTTTGTCACATTCTCTCAATAGTAATAAATTTGAATAAGATGTGATTTGTTTCGTTTGAAGTTCATATCAATATTTCAATTTACTTGAAATTCGGATTAGATATCATTTTGGTGTGAGGTTTGCAAATAAAGGTTTTAATTTTATTTTATTTTGTTTGTTTGTTTGTTTTATTTAATTATATTATGAATTATTACTTGAAAATTTGTTACAATTGTTCATTCAAATCTTACTTTGGGTTGTTACATGATATTATAATTTATGCCTAAATATTATTTGTTTAGATTGATAAATTAGAGTTTATTAATGAACTAGGATAATTAAGGTTGAAGTAAAAAAAAATTATTTTTAAGAAAACTATTCAAAACTATTATTTTTAGGAAGTTTATTTTTAGAAAATATTTTCTTATTTTTAAAATGCTATTTATTAACATTTTAAATACTTAAAATGTTAATAAATAGGAAAAATTGTTTTAAATTCAAGAAAAATATTCTACTTTGAAAAAAAAAGTATTAAAACTATTTTTTCCAAGAAAAATATTTTTCAAGAATTATTTTAACATTTTGAAATATTATTTATTAATATTCAAAATATTAATAAATAGAGAAAAAGAAAAAAGGAGCTTAATTAAATATAGAAAAATTAGTGAAATTTTTCCAAATCTTTGTATTTGATTGCATGCTAGGCACTCGAACTTATATAGGGGAGTTTTGTGAATGGAATCTGGTCATAAACTCGTAGGTACTTGAACTTGTCTCTAGACGGGTTTGAGGGACTGAGACAGGTTTTATGCTCATAAATATACCTCGAATACTTGATTCAATATATATTGAATGAATGTTTACTTGTATGTTTGACATGATAAGAACTCTTTGAATTTAACTCGACATATCATATAATGTGCATGCAATATACGAATGAGACTTTAATTACTCGACTTATGGACACCTACTTGGTCAAATCTTGACATACACGAAAACCATATAATATATAGATGCTATTTTGTTCGTGACATATTTCTTAACACACTTAAAGCGAGGCTTAGCTATGTTTTGCTCTCTGTATGCCTGGTTGAAATGATTGGGCTATCGATACTATTGTATTTTGGTGTCCGAACTTGTAGGGCATATAACAATTTATTAGAGTCATTTCGAACTTGTACTTGTGCTAGTATCGTGGCCCATGACTTAGCGAGTGGTGTCCACACTAGCAAGTTGCCTAATGTGACTTATTTTAACTTGGTCTCAAGATTTTTGATAGTTTATATATTTTCTTGATATATATATTTATATATAGTATACGTGTGTCAAACATCATTTATTATCCGTTTCACTTATACGAAAATGACAACACTTGAATGAGAAGTATATGAATTGGACACCGTTAACCCTTATGACATGTTAAGTAATGAACATTTTTTCTCATACATGTACTTGATTATTGTATAGCATGCGTGCATGTTATGTCAGTGCTTAATTTGCAACTCGTTTTTCTAGTTTATGTACTTCAATTATTTTTTTTATTAATTGTACATGAGTCTGAAATCTCACTAGACTTTGCAGGAAAAATGCCAATGAATATATGAAATTAAGAGGTGCTAGTAGATAAGAAGAAATTCGCTCCAATTTAACTATTATTTTTATGTAAACTTACTATTTCACTTATTTCGTTTTCGCTTATAATAGGAAGTAGCCGTATTTGAGCACATATAATAGTTGTGTTATCTCAGACTTATTTAGTTTGTAATTCTAGACATGTTTATAAATTGTGACTCGTTTATCATATTTGTATTTGAGTTTACTTATGGTTTGATAATATGGTATTTTGGATTCCTTTCAAAATTTGGGTCGTCACAATATATATAAAACCATATAATCTATTTTATTTTAAATTAAAAAAATTAAAACATGGGTGCTACATAAAGGCAATTACGTAATTTAATAATAACTTATAGCCTTAAATCCGCTTTTCACTTTTATCCCCAAAACTTTGGAAGCAAGTACAATAAACATGCATACCTCGTGGAAGGGATAATATATTTTCAAATACCATAGGGGGTATTGTACAATTGTTAGAAACCTCATGAGGGCAAAGTGTAATTTGCCCTAAATGAATGGGAGATAAATAAAATTACTAGAACTTAGTGATCAATAAAGAAAACATTAAATTTCTTTTGACCTTTTAATTTTATATTTTCATCCTTGGTACATAATGATGCAACATTTGCCGCCACAACCCTGAAGAAAATGACAAGAGCAGCAGAACTCTAATTCCTCGGTGTCCAAACCATAAAATAAATAAATGATTCCAAAACACCCACTAAACACGAATGTACATATGGGTTTTTGTTTTTGCAATTTTGGGAAACATCTCCTCCAAAATTGTCCAATTAGTATATTCATAAAAATAATTATTAATATAATGCATCAATCATATTCGTCATTGCTAATGGTGAACATAAAATAATTTTTTTTTATATTTTTTGTTATAAATAATGGCAAAAAATTATATATTGTTTGCCATTATTAATGTCAAAAATATATTTTTTTTATTGTTGAAAAAAATTGAATGCCTCCAAATCAATTTTAAAAAGAAAAAATATATTTATATAAATATTTTTGCCATTACTAGTGGCGAACTGTAAAAAAAAATTATTTTTACCATTAGTATTGATGAACAATATACAATTTTTCGCCGTTAGCAATAGCGAACAATATATAATTTTTTTTAAATATTCATCATTGCTAATGGCAAATATAATCGGCCACACCATATCCCTAATAATTTTTGTTGATACACCAGATGCACAATTTTGGGACATGCATGCCCCAAAATTACAAAAATAACCCCATTTTAGTCCATATATATATATATGTGTGTGTGTGTGTGTGTGTAGTACAAAGTGGACATGAACAATACCTTCTATCCTGTACTTCGGAAAATAATCAATAGTTTCGAATCCAAATCTGTTGTATACGTGTATATACGATCACGTTTCTGTGTAACTGAACTATTTGTATCTAAATTACACAAATTTTACACGTGGGTATGATGCCCCCAATGAATACTGTACAATTTTCATATATTTATCGACTAAAATTTTAGTCGACGGGAGCGTTTACTAGACGGCCTGCAAAATCCCACTTGTACCCAAATTCGCTTCAATTTTCTGCGGATTCTTCATAACCTTCACTCGAAATGATATCTGCAAAATAAATAAAGTTTTGGATTGAATAAAATGAGCAGTCATTGGAAATTTTCAGGAACCACATTGAACTAGTATCAAAAAATATATATATATACAGAGCACAAAAGTATAATAGACCCACTATAGGGCCTAAAAGTGTTCATAGCTGGTGCCGATTTTCAGACATACCTATGGAAATAATTTTCCAATTTCACCTTTTAAATTTCTTGGAAATTAATTTCTTTTTCAGAAGAAAAAATATAAAGGGAACTGATTATACAAACGCCATTGCATTTTATTTTGAAAATTTTGAAAACGAAAAAATGAAAAATGGACAATAATTGTATTGCATCAAAGCATGAAAGAAACTACATATCACCTTTCTATCAGAGCCGAACTCAATGAAGTCTGTCGGGCGGAAACGAGTAGGACAGTTAGGGGGCACCCGGTACCTCTTTCCTTCGTTACTGCAAAAAAAAAATCACCATATTATCACGTAAAATTCCTAACCAAGATCAAGGTGAGAAAAGATGGTACAAGTGTGGTGACTACTTACTCAGCAATCCAGGTACCGTTTTCACTCCGCAAATCTGTCACGAAAAACGCGCCATCGTTCCAGTTTATCTGGGCATGCACATTCGACACCTGATAACATGCCAAAGGAAAAAAAAAAAGGTAAAAATACATGTACAATAGTCGTCAACCGAATTTGAGGGCCCGTGTTCGATAGCCCTTAAATCAGCCATAAAATAAAAAGCAACATGAAAAAGGCATGTCAAGTGGCCTCCGGATGTCAAGGACTATTGTAGGTCAACTTCCTATGATTATAGGGTTTCTAATTTGAAGTCAAAGAATGAAGAAGACGAGGAATTGATAGCATAGAGTGCACAATTGATAGAATCTCAATTAGAGCTCATCATTGAAGTTGCGCCAATAGCTGGGATTCAACCACTGGTAGAAGCAGTAGAGTCCATGCCGGAGCACCTATTAACGACGTCAGTTACGGGGCCCGACTCGGTACTTTCTCGCATGTTGGAACCTGCCTTGTAATTCACATCAGGTACTATATCCAATGATGCTCCTTTGAAAACTAGTATGCTTCGAAAATTGCAAGCTAATCTTGTAAATGAGGATGATGATATAGAAGTTCTTGCTCACATTCGTCTGCTAGACCATAGCAAATGGCAAAACTATACGGGCAGATATTTTTTAACAAAAAAAAGTTCCCTTCCATTATGTTAAATTTTGGGCAAAAAAAATGTGGGGTAATAATTGTATAGATGTCTGATCCTTAGATAATGGATTTTACGTTTTCAAGATGAAGGACAATAATAGCTTGGTCAATTTGTTGAACTCGGGACCACATTTGGGCGGAAAATTTATTGTATTACAAAAATGGATCCCCGAGATGGAATTTAAAAAATAGGAATTTTCTAACTTGCCTACATGGGTAAATTTTTTCAATACTTAGTTTTATTTCGAGTTGCATCTAGACTCCTTTGTATATGGATAAACATAATATGTATAAGAGTCGTTTGGTGTATGCTCATGTGTGTTTTCATATACAAGCGGGATATAAAGTGCCAATGAGCTTCAAAATAAAACTTGGTTACGAGACTCCAATTGAAATTTGAGTGGAGATTCCGTATATGCCTCCAAAATGCACAAATTGCATGTCTTTTGGACATACTATCACTGTTTGTCCCTATTGTCCCCCTTCTCGGCTCAAATCCTTTTCTAGAACTAATGGTGGATATAAAACGAAAGGAAAATTGGATGATGTTTTGGTATCAAAAAGAAAAGAAATAAGATGGCAAGTGCTAGTGTTTGGGTTAAAGTCAATCGGGTTGATTACACTAAGGATAAAAATATAAATCTTAATCCGCCAATCTCTTATAGGAATGTAAATGAAAGAGAGAAAAACGTTCCTTTCACGTCGGACAACAAAAAGAGATTAGATGAGAAGTTAAAGGAATTTAAGGAAGCTCGATCTAAATGTGGAGTTCACACTGGCAACATGTTCGAATGCTTACGGGGTGATGATTTAGAGTCGGAGGAGTAACCTTCATTGGAGGCCACCTTTCGGCCAACTTAGTTCCATATTCGTTGCTTAGCCTTTTGGATTAAATGATTATTTATTGTATGGTTATGCTATTTGCGGTTTAGCTCTTCTTGGAGTGAGTTGTGTTTTGATTTAAATATATCTCGAGGTTCGCCCGTAGTTTTTTGTAATTTTTTTGGTTTAATAAAATTTTAACTTCCAAAAACAAAATTGTAGTCTATGACATCATATAATAAATTCTTATAAGTCACAACTATTTGGAATCATCATATTATTGTTTGCTTGAATAAACAAAATATTATTGATTTCAAATCCAAATCCAAATTTAACATAAGCAAGAATCGCAGTATCACCTGAGGAGACGGTAAAACTATTGACGTCCCAGGGAAACCTGTTTTCGATGCACTTCTGCAAATCATATCGATCAATTAAATTTCTGAATTGTATTTTTCTGAGCCAATAAGAATATATATCATGAATGGAGTGAAGTATATATACCCTATCATGCAAGGTTGATTCTCTTTTTTGCTTAAGAGAATAGATTCCGAAGCACCATCAATCTTTCCATGTGGAATTAGATACCATCTGTAGTAGAAGCACACAAGAATTATTAAATCATCGACGACACGAAATGGAACAATGGCGTGAATTATGACAAGAAGAATATGAAAAGTGCTTTTCACATTTGAGGTTTGCTATACTTACTCTCCGCTGACAGCACGTTCAAGTGCATCATCGTCTTCAAACCATCTTCTTAACTGATCATTTGCCTTCATAAAAAAAAGGACAGAAATTAGGGCAAAAAATATATATATATATATACAATGAAAAAGTACGAAAATATATCGAGCTCAATTTTAGTTTTGTACTTTTAGCATCATACCTTGTCGGAAAGCCTACAACTTAAAGACCTCCCTTCAAGCTTGGTGCTGCAAACCAAAAACAAAAAATTACTGAAAGAACAAAAAAACCATGATAAACCAAAAAGAAAAGATTAAAAATATATATATTAGAAAAACAAAAACAAAATCAAAATGAAAATGAGATCTACTCAAATGAGAAGGGGTTATCTAGTCTTACCCGTAACCACCGAGAACCCAACTCAGCATTAAAGGCATTCCAATGTCAATAAAAACTCTCCCTCCAACTCGCCCCGGATGTGGAATCCTGAATTTGGTTAAGAACTGCACAAAAATAAAAATTTAATCCTTCATGAAATTTAGCAAAAGCTCAATGGAAATTTATTTCAATTTGCAATAATATATATGTTGTATCACAACATCAGCTTTCCATACCGATAAAGGGCCAAGGCCTACGCCCAAATATGCCTTATACGTTGATGCCATAATTGCAGCCATTCGTGCCAGTCCGTGAATAACTGCAACCCGTAGTTTTCTTGCTGCTTCATAACTGCCAATGTTACGACAACTGGAAATAAAAACCAAAACGAAACACATCTTAATAGGATACTTTCATGAGGAGAAAATAGGGAATTTACCTTCTCAAAGAAGAAACGACGTCCACTGGAGTTCCAGATTTAGAACTCCGCTCCATAGCTTTATGAAGTTCCAAAGCTAGCTGATACCCATCCTAAAAAACACACACAAATATCCATGTGAACGAAATTGAAAACGATAACTATGAGAAACAATTTTTCTGATTCAAAACAATTGGAAAAAGAAAGTCATGCGACAAACCTCAATGGCCATACATCCGCCTTGGCCCAAATTAGGCTGCATCGCGTGAATAGAGTCACCAAGTAGGGTCACACGACCCTTTCCCCAGTTAAAACTCGGTGCACGATCATATATATCTCTTCGGAGAATAGCATCCTCATCAGTAGCAAGCAATAGATCAACCACGTTATCACACCAATTCCCAAAAATCTCTAGCAACCTTGCCTTCTTACCTGCCATCAAAAATTATTTTTCAAAAGAATTGTCATGGAACATTCTTATCGTCCAAAATAATTGTGCACCGCCAATCATAGTTAACCGAATTTACTGAAACTAATTTTGTTTGGATAATTACCAGCAGGGCCATCTACACCACCGGGTGGTTCTTTGTGAAACGCATACCACTGCATCTTCCCTGCGCCAACGTCTGAAGAAACAAAGTATTGTTTGTGCCCCAAAAATACACGATACCTTCATTAAAAAAATCCATTAATATTAGCTGACTAATAAAAGTGTAAGCTAAAAAAGTTGAGAAATGCTCTGAAGCAGCAGGAGAAAACAAAAAATCGTGTACCCAACAGTCTCGATATCAGCAGGCACAAAATCTGCAATACCGGTGTAACAAGTGTAACCCGAATATGTGGCATCCTTCGGCCCAAACAAATTTTTCCTCACCTGTTGAAAAACATCATTATCTTCGGAAATGTGAGCAATCTATAAAACAACAATGTTCGTAATTTTGGTTTTGTTAAGTTTTTTACCTTTGACCTAATTCCGTCGGCACCGACTAGAAGATCACCTTCATATTGTTTTCCATCCTCAAGAATAACCGACACCTAATTCAAAACAACACCAAAGACTTCATAAGCGAAACAAGTTTCAATGAGATATTACGAAGAAAAACACAATTCCTATAAGAATTTCCAAATCGTGTTCCCTTTCAAGAATAGCTTTTTTTACATTACCTTATCGCCCTTATCCTCGAAGCTAACAACATTACTTTCATTCATGATGATATCTTCTCCAACGGCACGGGCTAGGATTTGTTGTAACGTCATACGGCTAATGACCCTCGTCACAGGGAGACCTCGTTCTGCTGCAGGAGTGAACGTATCGAACTTGATATACCTGATGATAACCAATTATACGTTGTTACACTTACATACATAGTTAAAGACATGTTTATTTTGGATTTAGTATTTTCATAATGGAAGTTATTTCTTTTTAATGAGAACATGAATGAGTAATGTTTACTTAACATTATGTTTTATTTTAGTGAATAAGTATGTATCTCGTATTCTATATAATAGATGATCTAGTGTGTAGAGTACGACTTACAAACAAAATATTAGATTATTGATTGTTATAGAATATCAGTTTTATGTTTACAATTTTAGATGCAAATGGACATACTATCGGTAAATTGTAGTACATGATTTTAGTATGTCTGTCTTGACTACAGAGAATAGTGGCAATTAATGTCTTGTGGCCATAGATAGTGTTTATACTCTTAATCCTTAAATTATTATTATTATTTAAACATATGTGGACAATATTTGTTATTTTGATTCATAGAATAGTGAAATTCATTATGAGTCAATAAACTCGGTGAGTTGGATGATAATATTCTTCATATGGTGTTTATTAATAGTTGATGGAATACACGTCCTTGAATAGGGATTGATGATATTCCCTTAAGAAAACTTATAAGTTTTGATTGTATCTAATCCTGCATGTAGATTTTGTATTCCAATACGTCAAATAAGTTACGTGGGAGGCCTTAAATAAATTTACTATGATAATTAAATTCGATTCTCAGTAATTTAATTTAATCAGCGAGTATATGTAATCTTAATGTGGACATTAATGACATGAAAACCGAATTATAAATTCGTAATATTGGGAGAGAGTTGTGATTTATGTGGATAAGAATTATTTCAGTAAATAAGATTGAATTCAAATCTGCATAGGATTGCTTTTCCAATATTCTGCCAATGTCCCCGTGGTCTATTTAAACACGTTCCATAGACAGACAAGAGATATACCAATTAATTATATCTTTTGCCACAAACGTGGAGAGCCCACCCTTTATTCCGGAGCAAGGTGTTTAACAGGAATACAACAGAAGATCAGAGACTATGCGACTTCCGTCTACCAGAATATTCTTGTTAGTGTTCACGAGATTTATACACACAAATCTCGTACTTATAATTTTATCTTATATGGTAAAACATAATCAATTAATGATAATATACGTATACGCTAACACATGATCTGTAAATATATATATTTTTTTTCAAATGAAACACAACTTATATGAAGCGAATTAAGTTGAAAAGGCTATTAATCTACAAAAATAGAAATCCTCGGTATTGTATACATCTCCAATTCACTACGTGAATATGTGTGGATTACATATACTAATAACCAATTCGTAATTTTTGAAGATTTCAATTGAATATATTTTTAGAAAAAAAGTTAATCCTGTTAAATTATATAAAAAGAGAATAAGAGAATTCTTTATTGGTATAATATTGCAGAACTACAATGAGCTCCTTATATACATAACCCAAGGAGATAAAAGATGAAAACGTAATCAATCAAATTAAATAAAATCATAATCTAAATTAATTACAATCTTACCATTTTCTTTTGCCCAAAGTTAAGAACAATTGCAAAGCTTAATCCATCTTTTGTTTTCTTCATACTCCCTTCAGTATATATATTCTCCAATACTCCCTCTCAAGATGGGTGATGTTGGAATGTCATTTTGCGAATAAGACGATAACGGCCACGAGTTGCAAATTTGGTACTCTCCTTACATGAAAAAAGTCTCTTGTTTTGATAGATAGATAGATAGATAGATAGATAGATAGATAGACAGATAGAAGAATAATAAGAATCATCATCTCTTAAATTTCTAAATTCAATAATAAGAAAAAGAAAGTAGCCAATTTCGCCAAATTGGAATCTCGCATGCCAATGGCCAAATTGGGGTCTTGCCCGCTCAAATTAAAAATTAAAATAGTTTGATAGAGAAAATAAAAATAGAAATAAATTAACTCAATTAACGGACTGTATAAAATTTTAGAGAGGACAATTTGAAATATAATAGTATAACATCATCTGAATAGATAGACTCATTGATTGATGGTGGAAGACAATAGAAATATGGCATATGGTTGTTTTATTATACGGAAGCTATGAAAAAAATAAATAAATAGGTAGAGGTGGGTCGTCAGTTGCAACCAGTCCATATGGCGGTACTTGCAACCGACGACTGCTAGGCGGTGGTTTTAGGGTTTCAGATCACAGATATCGTAGGGTCTGATATCATGTTAAATCATATAAAAAGAGAATAAGACAATTTTTTATTGATATAATATTGCAGAACAACAATGGAGTCATTATATAAATATCCTAAGAAGATAAAGATGAAAACATAATCAAATTAAATAAAATCATAATCTAAATTAATTACGACTTTGCCATTTTCTTATTTCCAAAGTTAAGAATAATTGCATAGTTTAATCCATCAATACTTTTTGTTTTCTTCATACTCCCTTCAGCATATATATTTTTCAATACGTTAAATAATATATATATAAAGAATTTTATTGAGAGATGTGATAATAAAGAGTAGGAGATCACACATATATATAGAGAGAGAGTGTTGAAAAGTCTTGCACAATCAAGTAGCAATATCAAATTAAATCAAATCTCTATAATGGTAATCTAAACGGTGGATAGGAAACATAAGCTAAATTAATAAAATAAAATCTAATATTATTCTTAGCACTCATCCGCAAGATGAACATGTAGTAAAACTGTATGTCCATCTTGAACATAAATACTTATAGTTTCAAACTCCGCAATCTTCAATATTCAACCAAGCAAAACTTTGCATCGAAAAAAACGATGAGGGAAAAATAAAATTTAGAAGACGATAACAACATGGCTCAGAGTTGTCACACCTATGGTAGATTGAGGTGAGTACAACTAGTAATAATAATAGATAGAGGACCGATAACAACATGACCAATAAAAGTCACCACTACATTAGATCGAGGTGGGTAAATAATGATCACCTACAGTAGATCAAGGTGAGTAAAACTAGTACCAATTATAAGTAAATAGCCGATAATAACACGGCTCAAAGTTATAACACCTACAATAGATTAAGGTGAATATAACTAATAATAACAATAAGTAGATGACCGATAATAACATGACCAATAAGAAACAACACCTACAGTAGATCGAGGTGGGTAAAACATAATTTTAAGTATTATGAAATAAAAATTGATTACGGTATTAAAGGAAGAAACAAGGAGAAACATAAGGAAGCTAAAGATCTATTATGGAAGCTTTGAAAATAATAAATAGGTAGGGTGGGTCGCAGATTGCAACCATACCAATTGGCAGTACTTGCAACCTACGGCCGGTAGACTGTGGTTTTAGGTTTTCAGGTCACAAGTATCGCTGGCTGTGATAACATGTTAAATAATATATAGAGAAAGAATTTTATTGAAAGATGTGATAATAAAGAGTAGCAGACCACGTATATGAGAGAGTTAAAAAGTCTTGCACAATCAAGTAGCACGATCAAATCAAATCAAATCAAATCTCTATAATGGTAATCTAAATACTGGATAAGAAACATAAAATTCTTCAAGAAGCTAAATGAATAAAATCAAATATAATATTATTCTTAACAAATCCCTTAGTGCCACATATATAAATATTGGAGACATTTTACTTCTATTTCATGCGTAAATATTACTGGAGGAGGACTAACATGGACGATCAATCTACACAGAAAGCACGATATATGAATACCCTGTCGATTTTATGTTAATTTTTATAGACACCTTACTTAATCCAAGAAATATGAAAATGCGATAGTTAAATAGCTATAACTCCCAAAGGGCCATCTTCTGATGGGTAGAAATTATACTAATTTTACTTTTCGGCTATGTTTTATACAGATGTAAAGTGTGAAAGAGGATAATATTGCTTCTCATTCTCATTTTCACTCGTCATGAGACTGAAACAGACTGAAAGCTTCTAATCCCCATCAATCTCATTTTGGTTTTCATCAAATATAAAAAACGCAACAAAACATTTAAAAAAAATAAAAGAATTCAAGACAACTTAGTACAACTAATTAACTATTCGCTCCTATTTGATTGGTTACCTTTCTAGTGTTAATTGTCCAAATCGACTATAACTTTTGTTACGAGGAAAAAAATGTTCAAAATTACTTTACCAATATATACCCTTGTTGGATTATACATTTTACTAACAAATACAACTTCTATCATCATAATGGAAAGCATATTCTCGTATTTCCTTGTCAGCATGAAACAATGCACAAGTATATAAGATAAGGAAAGAAATAGTAGTATATTTTTCAACCAATTTAATTTAAATTCTCAATTATTAAGACGTGGCTACTTAAATATGAGAAATAAATGGCGGGCTAATTGCCACATCATCGTATAACTATTGAATTCACCCATAATTTTTATTCGATTTTTAGATGCATCATTTTAACTACTAAATCTAATATTCTCTTCCCACATTAATAGATAAAAAAATCAAGTAAAAATTATGAGTGGATATAATATTACTATAAGCCAATAACAGAATTAACAAACAGAGTACACGAAATAACCCAAAACACTAAACGGATTTTCAAAAACAGGAAAATGAAAAACAGTACCATTTCCCGGAAGCGCCATCTACCAGCCCGTTAATCCGGTCACCGGTGATACACCCGACCCTCATAACCTCATCTGCAACCTCCATATCTATAGCCTCTAAAGCTGCTAAAGCATTGCTCTGTATCTGTATCGGACCCCTGTATTGCCCTTCCCCTCTAATTGCACTCAAATCTCTCTCGAAAACCATCACGTCGAACCCCTTCTTCTTCGCTGCTAGAGCGAAAACCAGTCCCCCGATACCCCCACCCGCCACCAGCACCTTCAGCCTCTTCTCCGGGGCCGAAGAAGGCACCGGAGCTTCCTCCAACGTGGCCAGTTTTGCTCGAATGGTATGAATTTTCCCAATTCCCCTTTTCTTGAGATTGTGATTTGAGGGTTGTAATTCGATTGAGAGGCACTTGGGCGATAAATTTGGGAACTGGGTATTTGAGAGGAGTGTGATTGAGCTGGGAACTAGAGTTAAAGCCATTAATTTGGGAAATTGGGTTTAAAAACAGAGTGAAGAGGTTTCAATTGGATTTATTTTATTTTTTGCTCAATCAGAGTTTAATTTGGGAAATTGGGTGAAAAAGCAGAGCGAAGAGGCTTCAATTGGTGTGTAGATTTGAGAAAGGGCTTTCAATTGGCTTGGATTTTCGCTGAATTTGTGTTTAATTTAGGAAACTGGGCGGTGAAGAAACAGAGTGAAGAGGTTTCAATTAGTTATGTTAATTTGCTCAATTGGTGAAACATAAAGTGAAGAGGTTTGAGTTAGGCTTAGTCTTGTTTGCTCAATGTTTGTTTCTGGGTTTCTTTTATGGAGAGAGAGAGAGAGAGAGAGAGAGAGAGGTGGTGGAGTGGAGTTGAGTGGTGATAGTGGTGGGGCAGAGGGGATGAGTAGGCCAATCCATGGACGAGAAAATTTGAGTAAGATAATTGGGATTTTACTGCCACGCGGCGCTTTCTCGTCGTCCTACCCGTGATGAGTCAGCGTAATTTCCTGATTCTTTTTTTCTTCTGTTATAATAATAATAATAATAACAATAATTCCGTTGTAGTTTCTTTGAAACAAAGAAAAGCTAAAAGATCTTTTGACAAGCATTGGTGCTCTGTGGTGCTTATGAGGACTTCTTGTATTTTTATACTTCACATAAAATGCTTAATATGGATGGAACCTGTTATTCAATTTCATTTTCATATTGACGTATATAAAATTGAAAATTATTAATATTATAGAAATATATGAAATAAAAAAATTGATGTCACAACAAGAAAATCATGATGTATAATATGTGTTGTAACCTAATTACAAGACTATATGTAGGAAATCTTTCTTCACAAAATATTTTAAAATATCTGTTGCGTTAAGTACGGTTATTTAATCTAATTTTTAATTTGCAATCTTGGATGATTCAAACTCACAATCTCTAATATTAAAGTAATTGTTATCATGTTCATTGCATTGAGCTACTCATAAGGTGTTTCTTATTTTCTAAAATTTAATACCATCTTTTATTAAGTAATATAATTAAACTACCAGTGAAGCCGTAGCTACTCAATCTGGCATACATGAACTTCTTTACTCATTCAAAATAAAATTTGTAATATTAAATCTCATCATATTTGCACTCATGGAGTCTCTGGAAAGTTAGCGGAATATACTCCATCATTTTCTTAATAACTATTACTTTATAAAAATTTTTCATTTATTTTTAACTGTCACTTGAAAATTTTAATAAAACATTAATTATTTTTTTTCTATTTTTACCCCTATTAATTGATTATAGTGAGATATTTTGAGTATTTAATAAAGGGTAATAAAATAAAACATTATTTATTTTTATCTAAAATTAAGGCCAATTAATGATTGACATAATTCTTGCGCCAGAACCTAAAATGACAGTCATTAAGGAACAGAATGAGTAATAAATTAGTTTTAAGAAATAATTCTTCATATGAGAAAGTGCTTAATCAACGGAATATGTCACATAATACACCAGAAATCACTTAGAAATATCCTCCTAAAATAAAAGTTCCAAAAATTTGGCTTTGTAATGCTTTTTCTTGATGATTTCTTAAATAGTTGATGTTAGCAAGTCTACTATAAATAAATAGTATATTAGACAAGTAATTCAACCATATATCTAGCCAATCTAGATCACAATTTTTTAAGAGTGGTGATGAAAGAGTACTCGCTCTAAATTTAATTAATCACACGATCAAGTGATTGTTTGCTAAGTTATCCTGGTGGTGGTCAACTCTTGCATATTTTTTTAGCAAAATATTACATGTAAACTAATATATATACTGTTGGAAAATATATAGGTTTTCATACGATTTTATGAGAGTTGAGCTCATGAAAAGTACCAATTTTGAACCATTTTTATGTGGAGTACACATAATATTTTTTACCCGTTCTTGGGTGGGGTTTAAAGCTCGTAACGCGAGCTTCGAAACGATATATTACATCGTCA
>MKEJ01020445.1:0-17085 GCA_001753735.1 Embelia ribes
CTCAAAATTAGGTCAATGCATGTTATAGACATACTGATGTCTAAATTTACCTCATAAAATTACTATTCAATACTGTATAAAAGTGCAACAGTGTTGCTACAGTATTGTTGAAAAAATTGGGGCCTTATACAGAGGAGATCACGAATTCTGCAAACACAATCGAAAGAGAGAAAGATGGAGGTGTCTAGGGTTTCGGTGCTGATAACACATCAAGTATAAGATATGATTAGATCTCAAAAGTAAATGCGATGAATCTCATTTCCTAAGTGTGCATTTTTTATTTGATTTTGATTTGAAATTAATTTTTTTTCAGGAACAGCAATAGATCAAGGGGTGACTTACCTCATCCATTAAAATTTTTGTAAAAAGAGAAAAACAAATTATCTTAAAATTAGGATGATGGTGCTTTAATGGATTTGAATTTCATTTGAAGTGATGGATTTATTGTAGAAAATGGTGATATCGTTTTCTTGTAATGTTCAAATTTTTTCAGTCTTATTTTTTCGCTACAAATTCTTGCGCCAATAAAGAAGGAAACCGAAGAATGAAAAGAAAAGAAGGTTTAAAAATATTTTTGATGGTTGATTATATACTTTCATATTGGAAATGATTCATTGATCTAATAAGCTTAATTTTACTTTGAAAATCAGCTCGTTAAATGCCAATTTTCAAATGAATCTTTTGGCTACGTATTTCAATTTTATAGAATAACTATATAATTAGACCTAGATGAATAGAATGATGGTATCTATAAATCTAATAATTATATAATTAGACCTATATAATCAGCTCGTGACTGATGGTTGTATAATTTTATACATCTAATATCATTACATGTTCAGTATCTATGATTTATGTATATACCGAAACGAAATCATGGATAGAATGATGATATCTATACATCTAATAATTATATAATTAGACCTATATAATCAACTCGTAACTGATAGTTGTATAATTTTATACCTCTAATATCATTACATGTTTGGTATCTATAATTTATGTATATGCTGAAATGAAATCATGGATAAGATGGTTGTTACTTCTTGGAGATCCCAAAATTAATTTTAGTAACAAAATATTTTAAATATGTTCAAGTAAAGAAATATTAATTTTAGCAACAAAATATTTTAATTTTAATTTTTAGATCATGCATTTAATATTATAAGCATTTTAATGATTAAGGAAAAAGTATTTTACTTATATAAATCCTTGCTTAAATTTTAATTTTTTTATTTTAGACTATATATTTTGTTTTTATTATTTTTGATAAAGAAAAAATAAAATCAAATTCATGCAATATTAATTTAATTGTAATATTAATAATATATATGTGTGTTATTTAAAATATGTGATTAAAAGTGTAAAAATTGAAATAAAAGAGGCCAAAATATAACTAAAATTAACTATATATAATTATTTAAAATATGAGACCAAAAGTGTGACAATTAAAACTAAAAGGGCCGAATAGAAAGTATCATAACTCAAATTATGAAACTAAAAGTGTAAGAATTTGAACTATAGGGGCCAAACAGAAGTTGTAACGGATAATATTCCATAAAATCCGAAAATACCCTTAACCCTAACGGCTAAATTGACAGAATGCATGACTTTCTAACTTTTTGGTAATATAGTGTATTAATTCGATTGATTTTAATTTAGGTTATCAATTGGATTTGTGCTGATAATTTATTGTATTAAAATGTAATTTTCCCTTTTAGTAACCATAATTTCTCTATTTATATATCTCCTACTTATGTAATAGTAATACTAGAAGAGAAAGTTAAATGAAATTTAATGAGGGTAATTAATGAGACTTGATGAAATCTTAAATTAAATCTGACTATTAATACAAATTGGAAGAACTTTCTTACTCTCAATTTATTACCAAGATAAATTACACTTTGCCCCATGTGGTTTCTGGTAATTCTAGAATACCTCCTAAGGTTTCTCAAATTACACTTTTCCGCAAGGTTTATATGTTCATTATACTTTCCCATCAAAGTTTTGGGGGTAAAATGAAAGTCAACTTGAATATCATAGATGATACATTAAATTACACAAGTACCTTAACTTAGCACCTATTCTCCAGCTTCTAAATTTTAAAAAATAGATTGTATAATTATACGAATAGATAAATTATTTTTTTAAATATGATATTTTTCTCTAATTTTCAAAATTACTAGCTTTAAGATAAATAAAAATAAGGCAAAAAATGTGGATAATATAATCTTTCACTTGTAAGTCAAACTTATGATGGGAAAAAAGTTTAATTTCAAATAAATAGGGTTATTCTGAAATATTCAGAAAGCTCATCGCAAAAGAATGTAATTTGTCTTTATAATTACAAGCCATATACTAATGAACTTTGTCAATATTTTACTTTTTCTGTTAGTTCTGTGCCATTTTGTATCTATACATATACGTATATATATATATATATATACACTACAACATAACAAAGGCGTTGAGTTGAGTTGCAGCGACGTTACATCTTTCTCTCTCTCTCTCTCTGGGATTCATTCTACCCCATATTCCAGATCGAAGGGGCTCTCCATCGTCATCAACTCTAACCTCTCTCTCTCTCTCTCTCTGGGGAAAAGGTTTTGACTACTATTATTGCGCTTTGTTTTTCCTTTAATTAGATTGCTTTAGTTTTTTTAGTACCCAGGTGAAAAGTTTCCTGCTTTAATTTTATTTAATTTATTTGCCCAGCTGGTTAAAGCAATCCATTTTCCCCACTTTTCAGGTCTGTTATATATATATATATATATATATATTTATTTATTTATTTATTTATTTTGATTTTAGTTCAATTAGGAAGGAACCCACATAATAGAAATTGTGATTTGGTACCAAAAAATATGTTTTTGACAGTAAACCATATGAAAGTTTCTTGCTTTAATTTTTGTTAATTGTAGTTGCCCAGCTGGCTAACGCAATCCATTTTTTCTCCCACTTTTTGGGTCTGTTTTTTTGATTTGGATTTTAGCTTAATTAGGAAAGAACCCACATGATAAAAATTGTGATTTTGTACCAAAAATATATTTTTGGCAACTTCTATGGGCACTCACGCCAGTGCTCCTAATTGAGCCCCTAAACTAAATTGTATAGATTAACTTTTATAGAAACCGTCCCTTAAAAGATAGGGTGTTTGCTACAGTGATCCCCTTAAATTTGGGGTCTACTATTCATCCCAAATTCTATTCTTAAGTTTAGGGGTCTTATATGGGCATTCTCCAAATCTCAGCCTCTAATTTAGAGTTTGTGTATAGTGATCAAAGTTTAGGGATTGGAAGTGGATAATCTGGTAGAAATGCACTAAATGTTGCGCCTTTCGCTGGTTCTTGGCTTTTGCAGGGTCCATTGAGGCTCTGAGAAGTTATTTGGGGGGATCGAATATGAATGGCGGTACGATAGAATGCAGTGTTTGCCATTCTAAATTGGTATCGCCAACCACGAGATCTTTTTCAAAGGCGTATGATCGGCACAAAAGTAATATTTCGTCAAAAACCCGTGTCCTTAATGTGCTCTTGGTTGTTGGCGATTGCATCTTGGTTGGTTTACAGGTAATTGACTGTATGGTGTGGATGGAATTTAATTAATTTCCCTGCAATATAGATTTCAGCCTTAAATTGAAAAAATTAAACATGACATCAAATTAGAGTCTGTATTATATCCATCATTCAATGTTAAACTTAGTTTCCTCATATGTTAAATTTTGTTTCTCTTTGCAGCCAATATTAGTTTACATGACTAAAGTGGATGGAGGTTTCAAGTTTAGTCCGGTCAGCGTCAATTTTTTGACCGAGGTTACAAAAGTTCTCTTTGCAATTCTTATGCTTTTGTTTCAGGTAAGAGGTTTTATTCTAACCACCAATGCATAACCATCTGTTTGCCCAATGTGTCATCAATATAAGTTTTTAATAATAGCACGCATTGATCAGTTGTACATAGGTTGTTTTAGTTATGGCTAGTCACCAGTTTAAACTTAATATTAAATAGTACAAAAAATTACCTAGCAAGATTTGATTTTGAGCAGATTGGACAGTATGCTTATAGATGGTAAATTTTAAAAGGCTACATTGGATTACAAGTATGAGAATATAATGTATATCAGTTGGCTTTGACTGAAACAAGCCATCTCATGTGCACTTTTTTACTGAAAGCTTTGCCAACCAAGCTCTTGGAGCTTGCTAATGATGAGCAAATTTTTTGTCTTTGATGTTCGGAAGGCTGATTTTGCATGTATATTTATTTGTGACATTTTTTGCAGTCTCGACGTCAAAAAGTTGGTGACAAACCCCTTCTCTCTGTAAGAACGTTTATCCAGGTAAGAAAGCTTTGCCATGCTACTGTTTAGTGACTTTGCAATTGCAGCCATATGGTCTTAATGAATGACCTCAGAACCATGGAACTTATTTTGAACGACTCAGTTTCTGAAATTATGTTTGTTATATTTGGCCGGGCTCTTCTTTTCTTTACCTATTGATTTAGACCACTCTTCACAATGAGCAGCTCTTCTTGTAAACATTAGCGAGTATTTGTTATATATATATATATGTAGGTTTCTGCTCAAACAAAAGTCTCTCATTTTGTAGCCCTTTTCCTGTCTGATGTCGTGATTGTTATAAAGATTTTGATACTTATAATGACTTTGCATCAGATGCGTATGGGTATCATGATATGGGTCGTATTTCATTATCTTTTGACATCTAGATGTATTGAAGATTTTTAATTGCTATTCTTTTTCTTTTTCTTCCGCTCATTACACGTACCTTATGCTGTCATGCTGCTGCTAAATCTGTTGACCGTAAATAGGTTGGCTTGAAGTGATTATATTTTCCCTGTTTGTCTCTTTTATTATCTTCTGCAGGCGGCTAGAAACAATGTGCTACTTGCTGTTCCGGCTCTCCTTTATGCTGTTAATAACTATCTGAAGTTTATAATGCAGGTTATTTTTTTCATTTATCTAGTTTAATTTATTATTTAGGAACTTCTTTTATTTCTTTACAAGGTTCTCTTTTAACTCCTGTTTTTAATTAATCATAATTAAAAGGTTAATAAACCATTATGCCTAGTAGATATTGAAGGTTAATAACTCATTATGCGTTGTGTAGAACTGTTCTTTCACTGATTAGTACGAGTAATAAAATATGCACTGTTCTTCCGCCTTATGTAATGGTTTCCTATTGAAGTGAAAATGTTCTAATGATGCCAGACTTTTGTTAGGCATTAACTTTGAGATTTATCTTTAAATTCTAACTATACTATTCCGTAATTGCAGCTTTATTTTAACCCTGCAACAGTGAAGATGCTGAGCAACTTAAAGGTATGTGTTTTGGGGGCTAAACAGTTTTGAGCTATTCGTTGAGATGATCAATGATAAAGTTTAATTGCAACTGTTTTGGCGGGCGGTACATGACTCTCAGCCTTTTTTACTTGCAGTATTATTGATTGTTAATTATAATTTTGCACCTTGTCCCGAGTGGATATTCGTACTATTGGAATCAGGATCGAAATTCTTCCAAAGCAATTGCTTGCATCTTAATTTAACAGAGAGCCCTCATTGCAGTTTGTGTCGAATTGCTTGAAACATATATTTGTGGGATACAAGGGTGGAAAGTAAATGAGTATGGATTAGTGAAAGAATAGGAACAAGTAATATATTGACTTGCCCTCAAGACGGGCTTGAGTGTTACCAATAGTTCCACGAGAGAAGTGCACGAAACAACTCTTTCCCTGCAGGATAGGATTCTTGTCAATTTCTATGTGCCCATTTGGTAATTGTCTAAGAAATTAGTTTTCTATTCTATCCTGCTTTTTCCCTTGTCCATGATTATTTACCTTTCTTTTCATCATAGCTCATAATTTTTTTAGTATGATGTCATATATGGATCCTTTTGAGTACTTGGTACTTTCCTTTAGTTATCCATTTTTTTTTTCTTTTTTTTTCTTTTTTGGCTTGGTTTAGTCGACAATTTCTAGATTTATGGATGTGGTTTCAACTTTCTTACTGACATATTTAATTTGGAATGAATATGTTTCTTAGATATGACAGTCTCTGCAACTTTGTTTTTAGTATAATTTCAGATTTTTATGATTTTTGCTCTGTACGTTGTGCAGGTTTTGGTTATTGCTGTTTTGCTGAAAATAATAATGAGGCGTCGCTTTTCAGTAATTCAGGTTTGGAAAAATGTTGTACCCGGTTTTTGTAGTATTTTAAGTTTCCTGCTGGAAACTACTTTATATGAGGTCTCAAGAGTGTGTCCATGTAGGAATTTATGTGTATTTTATTTAAGTGACTATTTTTATGTGACAGTGGGAGGCACTTGCTCTGTTGCTCATTGGAATCACTGTGAATCAATTACGCTCTCTTCCAGAGGGCAGTTCTGCTCTTGATCTTTCAGTTGCAACGAGCGCTTATTTGTACACCCTGATATTTGTAAGTGTTTGGTTTCTGAACAAGTTTCATTCAGTGAGTTTTCATTTCCTGGTCTATTTGGTTACCCATTTGTGTTATCCTTTTTGGCGCATGTGAACGTGGTATTGGCAAAGATAATAAAATGTAATATACGCATAGTTGGTCACTAACCTATTATATGCTCATTTAGGTTTCGGTTCCTTCAATGGCATCTGTGTTCAATGAGTATGCTTTGAAGAGCCAATTTGACACCAGCATTTACCTTCAGGTAAGGCCTTATATTGCTCTTGGTTTTCACAACACTCAACTTGAACTCATGATTTTAGGTATATCAGTGGACTTTTGGTTGATTTTAACTGTAGGGGATACCTTCGAAATACTAGTAATTTACACCTATAGTTTCGGCAAACCTGTCAATTTCAGCATTCCATATTTACAAGGACCAGTACTGCTGATATTGTTTCTCAAATAATTTAGGTTATTAGGAGACCATTTACCGCTCTTTTTCTCAAATTTCCAGAGATCTTTTGCCACTCGTGAAAAAGGACATAATATTTTTTTCATGTGCACAAAACCAGTATATTATTTTCTGCAATTTTCTTTTCTGAATTTGAAGCATGGCTTAAAGAACAGATGTATTAAGAAATGAGAACAGTATCTCCCTATGTTCTACTGTATCTTGACATGGTTCTTTGTCGTGCAGAACTTATTTTTGTATGGTTACGGTGCAATATTCAACTTCCTAGCCATTCTTGGGATAGCTTTATTTAAAGGTATGGGTTCAATAGCAGATGTAGTGAGGACTTTGCTTCTTATTGGTTCTATGGCTGTTCTAGCTTCAATTACTCATGTAATTCCATTATTCAAAACCTTTCCAGATCCAGGGAGTTTAGATATATTACGGGGGCATTCCCATGCAACCTTTGTTTTGATATGTAACAATGCAGCTCAAGGGATTTTGTCCTCTTTCTTTTTCAAATATGCAGGTACGTGTAGCTAAATGATTCTACTTTCTTATTCATGTTTGTCGTCTGACCTTACTTTCTTTGCCAAATGAGCTTGAAAATGTTACTTGCGAGTGATAGTATATGCTATGGTGATAATATAGCATTAAATTAAAATAGTGGCGGTGCAAATTAAAGTTTTTGCAATTCATCTTGTAGTTTAGATCCTGAGTATTACTTAAATGCAGATTCCTAAACTTTGTCACATTTTACTCTTGCATGACGTGGAATATCAAGGCTTGGTATCAAGGTATTAATAAATCAGAAAATACAATCAGAGCAGCGAGTATGTTGTTGGTAACTAGAGCAATTATTTTCAATTGAAGAATTGCCACGATTGATTTGAGGAGAACATTTCATACAGTTTACAGATATTGATGCTTCATGATTGTTACTGACAAAAGTATCTTATGGAAACTTTCATAAAAGCTGATTTCTTTGGAACCTTTAAGACATCTCACCTATTATAGTATTAAATTTCAACTCATCCCCAAACCAAACCTACTTTTTCTTTTAAAAATAAAAAAGCCAATAACTTTTTTAGAGCAACTCTTTTTAACAAGTAATGGAAGATTTTATTTCCAACTGAAACTAGAGATTCCTATAGAGCATTTCATCAATCTAAGAAGAAATCTATTTAGAATGTCAGGGATCCTTAAAATATCACTTTATGAAGCCATTTGTACAGGAGGAGGTAACTGAATAGAACCAGAATATTGCGTAAAAATTTCATGAGATCCTTGCTTCGCTAGCTAGTAATTTGTATATATACATTGCGTTTAGAGACTTCAGCTGCACTAATAGATGTATTGATAAATCACTTTAAAATGAATGAATTGATGGCTTCCTTTATAATCAAGATTGGTCTTGGCTCGTGAAGGGCTCAATTCGGATTTGTTCATTATTAAATGTGTAAAGTTTGAACAAAAATCAGGCTCGTTAAATAAACAAGCTAAGTCTGGACAACTCATGTCTCGTCTTGTTAAGGACTTGGGTTTGTTTAATTATTTTAAAAAAATTCTATTTATTTAGGTGTATATTTGAAATTAGAGGAGAAAGGTTTTATGTAAACAGGTATAGTTCAGATTGATTCTAATAAATAAAAAGTTGGTTATCATATTACCTGAATTTTAAAATTTAAATAACTGTACCCATTTATAATAGTAATGTTAAATTTTAAAAAATATAAAGTTAACTATTTGATACACACACCAGTACATAGTTATTAGTTAATGATTTTATAAAAGCCTTAATAATGATATTTTTAGACATTTGATAGATCAAGAACAAGTTATATATGGAGATCTAATTAAATAATAAAACTTTTCATGAACATGTTCGGGCACGTGTAAGTCGAGCTTGAACGAAAAGTTAAAACTCATTTAATAAATGAATAACCCAAACATGAAAAGACTTGGCTTGGTTCTATTCATTTCCAAGCTACTTTCAATTACTTTGACCTCTAGCAAGAATAAATTGGCTAACAGCCCGTGAAAAAATAGATATGACTAGTCACGGGGTTAAAAATATGTTTTAGAATAAACTATTTTAAATAAAGCTAGTGTCACTCGTTGGGCCCTTGTGATTAAGTAAACTTGTATAAGTCGGAAATTTCGTGGTTGAGAATTAAGATTCGAGGAGCTGTGATGGAAGTCTGCAATCGTAGCACCTGGTTGAGCCTTTTATGGTGTAAGTACCCTTTCTCTATATATGGTTGTGGATGTGTGTAATGTGGGAGTGCAGTTTGATTTTCAGGATGATAAAAATTTACTAAAGAACAACCTTTTTATAGCCATACAGACATGTGGGAGGTTACAACTCAACAATAAGTCATCATTATCAGGGAGTTACATCTGAACCTTAATGCAAAAGATTGTGGGTGATCATGGGTCATTCCGTTATGGAATGAAGAGTTTCAGGGAATCCAAAGGTTGCTTCTACAACCTCTGGACTGTCCTACAATTTTTGAAATTACAACCTTCAAATAAAGTTACTGAAAATACAACTGAATTTGGATTGAATCCCAGACGAGATCACAGGAAGTCCAAGTCCCCTTAAACTAAATATGCCTGCCATCAACTTACTTATGGCTTGCACCGGCAATGAATTCCCAAGGTACGTCTGCTCACTACACCTGATGGAAACTGCAATCAGAGCGCATGATCGAGCCTTTTATGATATGGTACCCTCCCTTTATATGTTTGTAGATGTGTGATGTGAGAGTAGGATAATTTTCAGGATGATAAAAATTTGCTGAGAAATAGACTTTTTATAGCCATAAAGACGTGAGAGGCTGCAATTATGCTGCAAGTCACCATTACAAGGGAGTTACATCTGTACCTTAATGCAGAAGATAGTGGATGATAATGGGTGATCATGGGCCATTCTGTTATGGAATGAAGAGTTTTAGGAATCTAAGGGTTGCTTCTAGAACCTCTGGACTATCCTGCAGATTTTGAAACACATGGGGTCTTCCGGAAAACCGTTTCTGATACAAAGACTCTGTTTTCCAAAATTGTGTTGAAATTTTGCTTCGAAGAAGTTTCCTTGCTATTAGGAAACTCACAAAAAAAAAAATTATATTTAATCCATTTTTCTATAATATATATAATTATACTACTAGTAAAAATATTTTATTTTAAAATATATAACAATATATATAGTTCTCTAATACATCTTACCGATGTTGAAGTAGAATCAAATACTATTTATTTGGTTATTTAAAATATCTATCATTTCTAGTTCCTCTTATTTTTAAGGTGTGTTTTCCATTTTTTATTTCCTGTTTCGCTTCAAATTCTTAAGGAAGTCCTTTCAATACAAGTAATTTTTTTCATTACAATGTACATGAATTACTGTGATTTCAAGACAAATTATTTTAACTTGAGGACTAATCACTACTAGTATTTTTTTCATCTATAAATAATTCTAGTAAATTCTTCTTAATTTATTGTAATTTATTCTTAAAACATAGTAATTCCGTACAAACAAACAAAATAAAAAATTTCTTGTAAAATTTCATGTAAAATGATTCTTGTATTGAGTTGGTTTCCAATTCTTAGCTATGTTTGTCTTTGGTTGTGCGAGTATAATTCAGGGCCAATACGTATATTACGTGGCATACACGACTCTTGGAATCTTAGGTTTCAACCACAATTTCCCTCTTATACAAGTTTAGTGAGTCACTAGGGCCACGCGAGAGGTGCTAGCTTTGTTTAAAATAGTTTATTTTAGAGTACATTTTTATATCCGTGACTACCCATATTTACTGTCATAGGCTGCTAACCAATTTATTTTTTCAAGAGGTCAAAGTGATTGAAAGTAGATTGGAAATGAACAAAACCAATCCAAGTCTTTTCATGTTTGGGTTTTGTTCATTTATTAAATGAGTTTTAATTTTCTGTTCAGACGTAGCTTATACGTGCCCGAACCTGTTCATTTATTAAGTGAGTTTTAAAATAAACAAGCCTTTTTGGCTCCTATACCATGTTAAATAATAGAAAGACGAGAAAAAGAATTATTATTGATGTACTATAGAGAGCAGAGGAACATCTATATATAGAGTTTGATGAGTCTTTCACAACAAGTTTAAGCAATATCAAATCAAATCTATATAATATTAATAAAATTAAATATCAATATAACTAGGAAACAAAATATTATTGTATTAGATAAATTCAACAATAACAAATCAAAATATATTCTAACATGTGCTAATATCTTGAATAATATTCGTTAGCACTATATATGTAGTTGGTCAGTATTTTTTTGGCTTCCCTCCTGGGCTAGATTGTCATGTTGCAATATTCATAGGGAAAAATTACTCCTAGCACCCCATAGTGTAATGGTGAGAGTCCAATTCTAGATCATAAAGGCAGAATTTGACATGAGAAATTATCCCTATAATTTTTCTTGTAGATTCTGTTTCTGTGTGGACTTACATCAACCAATTATAAGGTGTTAAGATGCCTGTTTCCCATTTCATGATTTAGGATGGCCTATAATCCGAGACTAATTGAGTAGTTGATTTATGTTATGTTTTTCATGCTGCATAGACTGGATGTATCATGAATATGTTCCACGGTCCGGCTATGATAATTAACCCTTCTGTTTGAAGAATAATATATATTCTCCAAACGTGTGCAAGTGATGAATCATAAATTAATTCGATCTTTCTTGCCTTGTATGAATATCAACATCTGCCAATTTATGGTACAAATAATAACAGAGAAACGGTGGAACATACTTTTGTGAAAAGCTCCAAGATTATGACCTTTGTATTTATTATTGACTTTAGATTTTGGGAATCTTAAAAACTACTGCTGTGTTGTAGGAGTATATTGTACAAGTGATGAGTAATAAATTAATTGATCTTTACTGTTTGATATGAATATCAACATCTGCCAATTTATGGTACAAATAATTATAGAGATTTGAGAAACGATGAAACATGATTTTGTGAAAAGCTCCAGGATTTACCTTTATGGTGACTTGAGATTTTGGGAATCTTAGTTGTTTCGAGAAACTACTGCCAAAGGCTGGTGTGATGTATATTGTATATTTTCGTATGTTATTGGCATACTGAGTACTGGGATTGCTTCATATTATTATTATTTTTTTTCAAAATGACAAAGATCAAAAGACTCGAAACAACTTATTTTCAAAAACCAGTTTTTGCTTGTAGGTGTGTTTTAGAAGCCTTAGGCTTAATATGGTAATGTTGGTGATTTTCGAAAGTCCAAATTTTAAGGCTCTTTTCAAAATTGACTCTAAAAAATGGATTTAATTCTGCTGTTTGGTAAAATAAATTTTAGAAACTGTTAGTGTAAAATTGCTTAAATTTGGTAAAGCAATTTTTTTTAAGTGAATAAAATTAAGCATGTATTGGGTCAGTGAGTGTTATAGAAAGTAAATTCAGCTTATTAGAATCATTCTTTAAGAAAGTGAAATTGATTTTTAAAGCAGATTAACCTTTACCAAACACTACATGTCATAACTTTTAGCAAAATCCAGAAACAACTTTAAAAATAAGAGTTTCATGCATATTTTTTCAAACCAAATAATGTAGAAATGAAAAATCAGCTGACAAATTCTCTAAACCACAAAGAAATATGAAATTCATGCATTTTGAACAACAAGAACAATCCATTGGTCAGATCTGAAATATTTGGATAGTGATAGTTGGGTGTACACTCATCTTCATGGTACTTCCTTTTCTGTAAATACATAGGACTGTAGATTTGCAAATTAGCCGAGTTGAGTCGAACTTTTGCTAAATAGGGCTTGTTAATTTTATGTACTTATTTAATGAGTCTTATTTCGTTTAATTATAATTTTCTCTGCTTCATTGATTCTATTATACGGGTGGCCACGAGCCGAGCCGAGCCGAGCCGAGCTTTAGGGTGCTCGGGCTCAGCTGAAGTGTCTAACATTTCATTGCACCCTGTGGGAAAGTGTCCTCTTAACACTTCATTGCACTCTCTTGATTGAAGTTCTCTGTAATGGTTGCAGATACAATTTTGAAGAAATATTCATCCACCGTTGCCACAATTTTTACGGGCATACTATCCGCTGTATTGTTTGGTCATACTTTGACTATAAACTTCGGTTTAGGGATCTCCATTGTGTTTATCTCGATGCATCAGGTAATGAAGAAAGTGAGAGATTGATGGAGTTCAAAGTTTTTTTTAGTGTGTACATTATTTCATTGTTTTGATCTCTCCCACCATTCCACGAACTTGAGCATGCAGAATTGGCATGGACATCTGTCCAGGAGAAATTTATGTGTACGATTATGATAGAGAGATTGAGACTTTAATTCTGCATACTTACCATCTTTGTTGTTTGTCCAGTTCTTTTCTCCTCTTTCAAAGGTGAAGGATGAAGCACAAAATGGAAGTTTGGAAATGATGGGTGGTCAGAACCACCAAAGGTATTTCGTCTTTTGCTGTTATTTTTATGCTTTAGATGAATACGGCCCTATTATAACTTGGTTCCTTTGATGAAATGGTATGGAGTTTACCCACAAATACTAGGATAAGATGTTTTTTCCCTTCGCTTTTGAGTTCTGTTCTTTGAAGATCTCAAATTGACCAAAGAAGTTGAAAGAAAATGAGTGAACAGAATCTTCTTCAATACCTAATTTCATCATCAAGATGTTCCTATAACATTGTATTTAAGCATATGTAGAGACTCGAGAGTTCCATGTGCATTTACCTTCATTCATAGCCTTAGCTGTCCTTATATTTTATTGCTAGCAGTTTTGAAGTTCCAGTTAATCTCTGATCAACTACCAGCTTATATAGTCAATAATGTATGAATGTATAAAATGAGCGAAGAGTCTAGAATCTAAGAGTAGGTGCAAAGAAAGAAAGCAAGAAAACAAAATGATTGATAAATTCACGATAAAAATGGCTTTTTTATTTTTACAGGACAAAGGATTCATCCTTCATAAATATGGCAGCTGGTGCAAATGAGGAGGTAAAAATTTCCACTAGTTTTGTACATGTTACTCAATTTCATGGATGCGCATTTGTTGTTGTATACTTTCATGGGTTCTAAATGATATTAAATTATTTGTATTTCAATAGGCTAGTCATCATATTGGTCACGACGAAAAAGTTCCTCTCCTCCCCAGATAAGAGCTATTCATGGTAATGCTTATGTGCTATTCTTCCTCTTCTGCATCAGATTTGCAATTTTGTGATAAATGCACTACAATCTTCATTTGAACAGGCACAAGTGCATTACCTTCATGATTTATCTGCATGGCCACAAAATATTTGTTGGATGCTTTTTTAACATTCGTTTGAAACATCTATAAGCATGCCTTGTCCTTGTATTTCTCGTGTAAAGTTTAGAAACCACACAGAGAAAAAACTTAATGGAGGCATGTTTCAAACACCCTGGATCATGGGTCAAGTGCATGTTCCGAGAAGTTATAAAATCCTTGGGAGACCAGCTAGAAATACCAGTTGAATATGAATTTTTAAAGAAATAATTAGTGGCAGAAACTTGGAGTTTGATAATCTCCAGCATACAAAACTTTTATATTTTGCTGGACCACAAGTCTTTTCCATGTTTTATCAATCTCATTCTCTCATTACCAACGGGGGTTGGTCCAAGTGGAAGGGGCTTGGGTCGCTTAAGTTGAGGTTTCGAGTTTGAGTCTCAATGGATGTAGCAACCTTTTTGGGAGAGGTTCCTGCTATGGCGCCCGACCGTATCTCGGAAGATTAGTCCTATGTCACAAAAATGCCTGGAAATCTCACTATCTCATTTCCTAAAAAAGTTAAAATGAGTGATACACTTTAGAAGAAGAAATAACCAAATTTTATTCTTATTTCTATGTATTCTAAGCAGATGTGGCATCATCCCTTGTTTGAATTGTGATTTCAGGAACTATGAAGCTCACTCTTTTTGGCTGAAAAGTTTCGGACAGGCTTACAAGATAGAACCAGTTTGTGGGATACTTTACAATAAGTGCGGAGATTGTATCAACTGAGATATTATCACATTTTATTTTTTTAGCTTGTATAAAGCATAATTTTGGGGGTTGATTAGGAAAAAGAAAAAAGAGAATCATAGTCGGTTTCTTATAAAGGAAAAAGGATATTTATGTGCAATCATAGATAAATTGTTACCCAGTAACAATCAACCTTTTCATTTCTATATACTTTGCGTTCTTCCAATTATCCCAAAGTTCTTGGCTACATGAACCAATTTTTCATAATAGTTTGCCATCTATACAGCTTCTTTTCTACCTTTTTTCATTTCCACCTTATTTGAAGCAGGTGAATAGATTATTTTCAAACATTGCAGTATCAGTGTGAGCATATCAAACTGAGGGGGGGTCAGAGTAGATAAAGTTTGATAAACGGGGCTTCCGAACAATTATAATAAAAGTTGGTGTTTCTGTTATGTTGATCTAAAGCTCCATGTCGGCTACATGGTTTGTATCGATATAAATGTCCAACAGGATCTCGCATCGGAGGGATTTCAGGTCATATACAAGTTTGCCCAGTGACAGTATCCATTTATTGAATGCATTAACATAATCCCATAAGAGCAACTGAAATTAACATTATTTAGCAAACAGAATAGAGCAGCAGACACAATGTTGCAACGGGGCTAAAAATCAAATGAAAAATAACACCAGATATCCTAGCTTTCAAGTTATCTGTAGGCATACATCATGTGGTCATAAATCAGATACCCAAATCCCGCATAATATTTTAACTGCAGCTGCAACTGCATTAAGAAAAAGAGAAGATACCTTGTATATCATCAGGCTAATTTTGTAACCTAAATGGACTAACAACGTAAACTATTAGCAAAACCTGAACGGCGATTGTGTACTAAACCATATCAACAAGTGCATAGCCTTGCTTTTCAGCAAAAATCTCCAGATGTTAAAGCATAGGACACATCAATTACTTGAGATTGAAGGCCTGCCTCCAGCAATGAGCGTTATATCACACGTTCCCGGTTTTGTAGAAGCTAAAAACCAGAAAGAGAGGCATAGAGAAACTATATACTGGGAAGTGAAGAAATGGATTCATCTCATATGCTTTTATGAGAGCTCTGCAACTCTGCAAAATAGATTCAACAATTAGTAAAACTGTAAACGATCCTTTAAACACATCTACTTGTTTGGTCATAGAAACCAAAGCATTACCTTAAAATGCATCCACCAAATTGCTAGAGAAGCCACCATGAGAACATATCTAATACATCGCTTTGCAATAAGAAACTTCAACTTCCCATTCCGGCAAGAGTTACGTCCTTGAAAGTAACTATTTTCCAGAGCATGGTCGTCTTCTTTTTTGCCCGAAATTGAGAGAGAATGATCTCGATACATCCCTCTTTCAGCAGCCAATGCCCCAGTCAATAATAACGTGGGTAAGACCACAAAGAAAAGGTGGGGGAGAACCACCACCATTACATCTGGGAATCCCATAAATTCCAACTTCCCTGTCTCACTAAAATTCGACACCCACCCTCTGTAGGTCATGTATCCCGTCTCTACCCCTTCAATGAAGTGGCCAACGAACCAAGGGAACAACACAAGGTAGAAAAGGTACACTAATAAGCCCCACCAGAAAAGAGGAACTCCATACAGATCATTGAAAACCCATAATATACAATTTACAAATCCTTTATTGGCAGTGAAGTTCTTGTAACTGTACTGCCTTTTTGAGAAACTCAAAACAGTTTTCGGAATGAGAATAATAGAGAACACAAACAAGTAAAAAGACCACAGTATTGGGTAGTATAAAGCATCCCATTGACAACCCATGACAATAAACTCTTTCCATGTCCACGAGAATTTAGCTCTGAGACCATTAATCGAAAATGGTCTCAGTTCACTCAATGTCAACTTGTCATTAATATCTACAACCTCTATTTGTAGCCAATATCTATTAGGGGAAGTGTCCTCGAAAGCCTTATAATTCCATGGTGTCACATAAAGATTTCCCCTTAATGATGTACTTGTATGCGTTCTCATAGATGCCTCAAGGACCATGTCAAGATGTCCAGACCTCGAGTCGTAAATTCTAGCCACAACAGATACAATTGGAAAAAAGGAAAAAACAAGTGCCCTGATCGTTTCATAGTATGGAGGTTCCATGGGCTTGCATTGATACTGACCAGCTG
>MKEJ01020459.1:0-20784 GCA_001753735.1 Embelia ribes
ATCATTGATTACTATTTGGACATTGATGATTATTTAAACGTTCTTGTGACTGTAATTTATACTGTCATTACGTTTATATGCATTTGCCAAAGTTCAGACAGTACAAGAAAGCACATTTGATGGCAATCCTGAATGATAGCAACAGTTCTAACTTTACTGTCATAGAAAATATTACATCATCCATTGACTATTTATATATTACAGTGCTTTCAAAATATGGGGCATTATAACCTATTTACCGACAAACAATTATATACATAGCCTAATAAATGAGTTTAAAAATTTTGTTTCGATATGTCACGCCCCGAATCCGTAAGACCCGAATGGGTGATGTTTTCCCTTTTTAAAGGAAAGAAAAGAAAAAGTATAGGTTTTTGAAAATATTTATAAACGGAAAAACCATAGTAAACCATTTCTTTCACAGTGTTCAGCTACAACAATTTAATATCAAAGTATACCCAACAATTACTTACTATAATCTGCTAACAATAAGTATATCAATACTTAATAACAAAAGTAAACATCATGTTTACATTACACGTAAGAGCAAACTGCTCGATACAATAAGATACATATTAGTCATTTGTTCTTGCCCAATACATAACATAATGTACGGCAACAACAATTGGTAATATGCAAAAGTATACATCATTATCATCGTCAAATGCACCAACTACCATAATTAATCTATGCTTCAAAATAGGTACAATAACATATATGAGGCAATAAATATAATACCAAAAGTAAGCTTCACAACTATCTACAAAGAGTTCGCTCGAATACCTTAAGGGTGACCATCAATCGCATCAATGCCTGTTACATAATTTATATGACAAATATACAAAAAGGAGATATACGAGTTAGATTACTAAATAACACAATAAACAAGATGTTATACAATGTACCGAATGTATTGTGTAATGCAATAATGATAGGATGCAATGCTAACCACACACCTAAACCCAACAACTCAACAACCCAACAATCCTCAACAACTCAATGCAACGCAACGTAGGATGTGTGTCTCATCTATTTTGATCCGACTTTCTCTTAGTGGCGCCAATCAAAGTGTTCATTGGTCCATCTATCTCTTAGTAATGCCAATCAACGGAATAAGGTGCTGAGCCTTCTCAGTAATACACACACAAGTTGACATAGTCCGAATAACAATGTTAAAGACTCAACCACAATGTATGTGACACAAACAATAAGTCATTTTAAAATAACATTCAAAACTTCTCAGAATTCGTATCTATCTCAATTGGTCATTATCGAGTCTTCTTAAAATATGTCACATTTCCATGCGCAAAGCATTTAGTACAACTTCTCAATAAATTCATTTCATCAACAATTTCATTTCGAAAACAATACTTTTTCAATAACGAATGAAAAGTACCTCCCAATATCCACATGCTTATGAATGGATATATAATACATATGTATGAATATCAATGCTATAATGTCCATCTACTTCTCACTAACACTAGCCACAAATAATGTAATTAAACAAGAATATAAGAATAGCATGAACCAAATATAAAACCAACTCAAATTAACACTTATCAAACATTTACATAGACTCAAGTTTATATTGCTATTTTATAGTCTACTTGTACTTAGATTTACTCTAGAAGTCACCCGAAAACCTTTCATAAAAAAGCTCCAATTTCTCCTTTATTCACCTCCCGATTTGATCTATCACCCGAACTCGAAACAATTCAAACATAGAGAAGAAAACACTCTACTCGTCATGATGATAAAGAATATCAAATTTAATTTCACATGCGAACAATGCACGGAAATCAATGAATAGTGAACGAATGAGACAAAGGGCAAGACTTACCTCAAAACGATCTCTATGCTTCAAGGATCAAGAATCTACAATTATTTTTCATGTACAACCTTGGCTACTAGATGAAACTACCACAAGAAGATTGAACTCTTTGAAACCCCCCACAACCTCTCTCTCTAACCCTTTTTCCTGAAATTGATAAAATAAAGGGCAAAAAGTATTTTGAAAGTAAAAAAGAAGTGGGGTCTACGTTATCTCTCGTGTCCGCCAATCCTAAGTCGGTCGTCTGCCGACCGTCCAATTCCAAATACCCCGTCGGGCACCCTCCGGATACCAGGGAAAACACTTAGAAAAATTTTGAATTTTGGTAAAAAATATATTCCCCGGAACCATTTGTCTGTCGTCTTGTCCAATAGCTCAACCCATCAGACACACCGTCGGACATCTGTTTTCAACAACTCCAAGATTGGCCCACAACCTTTTCTTTCTATCAAACAAATATCTTTTCAACACATTATTGCATACTACACTTATACATACTATTATCCATAATATGCAATGTTGCAACATACAAAATCAACACATCATATATATGTATTAAAACAAAAAATTAACTCCGAGTTTCCAGGACGTGATACATTTGGCTTGTTTAGCTTAAAAAATGGGGTTTGACTCTATAAGGCTCGACTCATTACTGAGCTCGTTAGACTCGACTCGTTTTAATAGTTAAAATTTGTCGAATTGAGTTACCACATCCTTTAAAGTGCTCAATATTAACATGAATCTATTATAAAGTCACCATTTAATAATAACTTATATTTTATTGTAAATTATACGTATTTAAATATTTAAACTTACTTTTTTTTATATTTTTAAAATCATATATCTTATTTTTTTAAAAAAATAGCCAATCTAGCTTGAGTCCTTAATGAGCCAAGCATAGAATTGTTCATACTCGAGTCATTTATTTAAAGGGCATCCCCACTAATGTCTCAATAAGTTCCTCCAATTTTAACATCCTAAATGCTTATTTCCTCTAATATATATACAACAAATTAAATAAATATATTTAACTAGATTGCGGGTGAACAATTCACTCCTTATTCAAAGAGAGAACTGTAGATCCTCACCTTATTTTAGAAGTTTTGAAGTTATTAAGGCACTGATGTTAGCTTAATTTTGGGGTTTCTCCTAAATTTTTAGGGACATGGAGCAATATAGATGCACTGCTGGGAATGCCCTAGCAAGCTTTATTTTTTTGTTTATGTCCAGCTCATTTTTATATAAACGATACCAAGTCGAGCTCTCGATGAGCCAAGCCTGAACTTGTCGAACAGCTCGATTCATTTACATTTATCTAGCCCGCATAATGATTTGTATGACGTTCGGTCCTCTCTATTTTCACTTTCTACCTTAGTCCATGACCGTAATGCTTGTTTCACTAGTCTCAAATAATTTTTTGCATATTATTTTAGTTTAATATATTCGAGATATGTTTTTAGGTAAAATTTCAAATAAAATGAGACGTGCTAGAATGTATATGAATGTCCAATTTTTTTGTTTTCTTTTCTTTTCTTTTATATTATTTATTTACTTTATTATATTACACTCTTAGTTCAATAAAAAAACAACTCAAATTTGGATCAAGCTCCCTTACTGCTCGAAATGCTCGTGGTAGAGCGGAGCTGAAATTCAAGCTAAGGAAGGCTTAGATCAAATCCACCCTTTAATTTGGAGCCAAAAACGTTTCAACTCTTATTCAATTAGAGTATCTGAAATCGATTTTTCTCTGCCTTAAAAAAATTTAAGATACATGAAGCATAAAATATTATTTTAATATAGAGCCGCTATGCCTAATTTGATAACGATCCGGCCAAGATAATGGATAAGATGCGCTCGAACTAAATGATAATTCGAGCCCCTGTCGGCCAATTAATTTATGATTAACCTTTTTTTTTTTAATCACATCATTAATAATTGACAAACTAATTAAATATTAATGGTAAGATCACCGGCCACCGCACACACTTTTGTTCCTACCTTCCAACTAGCACCAGTGGGTGGGGGCCACGTGTTATTCCGGTGCACAGAATTCACACCTCTCTCTCTCTCTCTCTCTCTCTGAGTATATCTAACGACAGTCTGAACCGCGAGACGCGAAGTTCCAGAGAGAGAGAGACGATTCTCCCCTCTGAAGCTCTCAGGTAAGGTCTAATTTGTTTCACTAGGGATTCCCAGATCTGTGTATATCTCTCCCTATATACAATTCCACCGTGTGGTAATTGCTAGATTGAATGCTATATTGTTTTTGCTCAATTCGTTAAGAGATTTCACGTTTGTGTATGTATTTATGTGTACTATTCTTGTCAAGGATCTGTTTTCGGATGTTACGGATCTGTTCTTTTTGTTTTTTTAATGTGATTTCGATTGGATAAGGTCATATGTGATTTATGTTTAAGATAGTAAATAATACAAGGCTAATTCTAGAAAATTCTTTTTTTCTAGTTTTTCTAGGTTTTAAAATTTAGTTTTGAAGAGTAATTTGAACCCTGCTTTCCAAAATCAGTAAACTTTACCTCTCCTTCCTCAGACACGTTGCTAATGCGGGAGTTATGTACTAGATTGTACATATATATAAATATATAATCTTTCCTTTTATTCTCCATATCTTGGAAAGTTATGTAACAGAGTGAGCTATGAAAAAAAATTGAACTATATATATACATAAATGTGCGTCTCAGTGCACAAAGATCCCGCATTGCGGGGTATGGGAGGATTTGATGAACGCAACCTTACCCCTGGCTCCAGAGATGTTGTTTGCAATGGACGAACTCGTGACCCATAATTCGAAAACCAATTGAATACCTGACCAAAACACTCTAAGTGCCAATTTATGTCCTAAGGCTAACGGCTTTTTGTAGAAGTTCAAAAGTTAAACTTTGCAGTTCATATATAACTTATAATTCATTTTGATGGGTAGAGAAAATAGAGGAAGTGTGGCTCCTCTTCAAAGACTTCTCATTAGCGCTACTGCACACTCTTTTGATTGACCAAAGTGTGGAGATGATAGTATTGTTCTGTGTGTATATAATTATTGACGCGGGTTATGGGTTATTTTAAATTATTTATTGTTTAGTTGTGTTACCTAATCATATGATGTCCCTTTGTGTTCAGACTAGAGATACTTTAGCCACATCAAAGGTAAAAAATCCTCTTCTAAAAATGAGTGTGGTGGGTTTTGATTTCGGGAACGAGAGTGGTGTTGTAGCAGTTGCAAGGCAAAGGGGAATAGATGTTGTACTCAATGATGAGTCCAAACGAGAGACTCCGGCTATTGTTTGCTTCGGTGAGAAGCAGAGGTTCATTGGAACAGCTGGCGCTGCTTCCAGTATGATGAATCCAAAGAATACTATTTCACAGATAAAGAGGTTGATTGGGCGCCCATTTTTGGATCCAGAGCTCCAACGAGACATCAAGGCGTTGCCTTTTTCCGTTACTGAAGGACCTGATGGATACCCTTTGATCCATGCTCAATATTTGGGAGAGATGTGGATGTTTACGCCAACCCAAGTCTTGGCAATGGTGTTCTCAGATTTGAAGACCATAGCAGAGAAGAATCTGAACGCTGCTGTTGTTGATTGTTGTATTGGAATACCGGTTTATTTCACTGATCCTCAAAGAAGAGCAGTCCTGGATGCAGCTACTATTGCTGGTTTGCATCCTCTTCGTTTGTTTCACGAGACCACTGCAACTGCTTTGGCTTACGGAATCTACAAGACAGATTTACCCGAAAATGACCAGCTGAATGTTGCCTTCGTTGACATTGGGCATGCTAGTATGCAGGTCTGTATTGCTGGTTTCAAGAAGGGTCAGCTCAAGATCTTGGCCCATTCATTTGATCGATCTTTAGGGGGCAGAGATTTCGATGAAACTTTATTCCAGCATTTTGCTTCAAAGTTCAAGGATGAATATAAGATTGATGTGCTGCAGAATCCCAGGGCCTGCCTCCGGCTTCGCGCTGCCTGTGAAAAGTTAAAGAAAATCCTCAGTGCAAATCCAGAAGCACCTCTTAATATTGAGTGTTTGATGGACGAGAAGGATGTGAAGGGTTTCATCAAGAGAGATGAGTTTGAGCAAATTAGTATTCCAATCCTGGGGCGTGTGAGGAAGCCTTTGGAGAAGGCAGTTTCTGAAGCTGGACTGACAGTTGAGAATATCCATTCAGTTGAGGTGGTTGGTTCTGGATCTCGTGTCCCTGCCATAATTAAGATTTTGACCGAGTTCTTTGGGAAAGAGCCAAGGCGTACCATGAATGCCAGTGAATGTGTCGCTAGAGGATGTGCCCTGGAATGTGCAATTTTGAGTCCAACTTTCAAAGTGCGAGATTTCCAGGTAGACTCCCTCTAAATCCTTGGATTGCCCGTTTCTTCTTTATTAGTTTCTTGTGATGTATGATTTTCAGCTGTCTTTGCATTCTCATTGCCTTGTTCTTTTCTTAATCTGAATATTTGTGATTGTCTTATAAATAAACAAGTGTTTGTTTTTATGAAGGTCAATGAGAGTCTTCCATTCTCCATTGCCCTATCATGGAAAGCTTCTGCTGCAGATACTCAGAATGGCGGTGCAGAAAATCAACAAACCACTATCGTGTTCCCGAAAGGGAATCCAATTCCTAGTATCAAGGCACTTACATTCTATAGATCAGGAACTTTTACTTTAGATTTTCAGTACGCTGATGTCAATGAGCTGCAGGCACCTGCAAAGATTAGCTCGTATACGGTAAGTTGTCCATTTACTGTGCTTATAAGATGACTTTTCTCCTAGATACCCAATTTCAGATATTAAACTTGTCTGGTATTTTAAATTTGTTACAGATTGGTCCCATCCAACCAACTAAAAGTGAAAGGGCAAAATTGAAGGTTAAGGTTCGCCTAAATCTGCATGGAATCGTAATGGTGGATTCAGCAACCGTGAGTCACCAAAACTATGTACACTATTCATCTTTGATCTGTATCAATGGTGCTAACTAACCATGAATATGTTTCATGCTTACATATCAGCTATTGGAAGAGGAAGAAGTTAAAGTTCCTGTTGTTAAAGGGACTAGTAAGATGGAGACCGACGAAGCTTCAAGTGATACTGCTGCCCCAGCTGCTGAAACTGATGTGAATATGCAAGATGCTAAATCAGAATTTTCTGGGGCTGAAAATGGTGTTCAAGAGTCGAGAGATGAGCCTGTTAAAATGGAAACTGATTCCAAGGTGAGGACTTGGCTTCCCGTCTTAGTAGCATTTGTACACATGTGGATATCATCAAACTTTCTTTTGTTTTCCCATCAGTGAGATATTCTGGCTTCCATTCACTAACACTGATACATAAGAAAACTACTATACGAATGAAAGACAAGAGGCATCAACAGCTATGAAAATCGATTTGATACTTGACCACTATTTCGGTAGTAGCCAATCAAAGTGCCTCTTTAGGAGTCTAGCTGTAAAGTTTTGTGGTTAGCTTCAATGTAATTCTTTTTTGCAATCTCTTGTGTTATAGTGACGCTTTCCTCAGTATACATTGTACAATCTCCCGTAACTTTGATACTTTCATTTTTAAGCACTTCTTTGTTTATGGGAAACACTTCTCTAATCAGAAAATAAAATAGAAAAAAGTTGAACAGGTAAAGTTTGTTCTCCTTATGTATGATACTCTTTAATTTTGTTATGTAGACTGAGGCTCCAAAGAAAAAGGTGAAGAAATTGAACATTCCTGTATCAGAGGTGGTTTATGGGGGAATGGCTCCTGCTGATGTGCAAAAGGCAGTGGAGAAAGAATTTGAAATGGCTTTGCAGGATCGAGTTATGGAAGAAACCAAAGAAAAGAAGAATGCTGTTGAATCATATGTTTATGACATGAGGAACAAGGTAAGTCGGTGACCTGTGATATAGATAACCTATTAAGAGCAGAGAAATTCGACTTTTTACAGTTTTCTGTTTGTTTTCCAGCTTTATGACAAATACCAAGAGTTTGTTATCGATTCGGAGAGGGAGCAGCTTTCTGCTAAACTCCAGGAGGTGGAAGATTGGTTGTATGACGAGGGTGAGGATGAGACTAAAGGTGTCTATATTGCTAAGCTTGAGGAGCTTAAGAAGGTTGGTTTTACTGTCGAAGTTGTTGGTCGGGCATGTTTGCTTGATGTACAGGATGTTTGACTTAATATTATTGAAATTTTGCAGCAAGGTGATCCTGTTGAGGAGCGTTACAAAGAATATACCGAGAGGGGCTCCGTGATTGATCAACTTGCCTACTGTGTCAATAGTTATAGAGAAGCTGCAATGTCAAGTGATCCTAAATTTGATCACATCGATTTATCAGAGAAGCAAAAAGTGTGAAATTCTCTTTCCACCTTTCTTGTATGTAAGATATCCCAAATTTATCGTTGTCATATGTTGATTTCATTTGGTTACGTGGTAGGTGCTGAATGAATGTGTCGAAGCTGAAGCTTGGCTGAGGGAGAAGAAACAACAACAAGACTTGCTACCAAAGCATGCTTCTCCAGTTCTGCGGTCAGCTGACATCAAACGAAAGGCTGAGGCCCTGGATAGGTATATAGTTTGATCATTCAATACTTCTGGATGTCATCTATCTTCTTTTTTATACTTTTGGATGGTAATATTAGCTGGATATCCAGAACTCTCTTCTATTAGTTCCTCATGCTATTAATTTTAGAACTTGAATTTACAATGGAAAAAGAATTGGGTGGTTTTTCTTCTTGGGTTGCATTAGTTTGGAGTTAAAAAGCGCTAAATATTACCGAGTGTTTTCTGCTTTCCTCTCCATAGGTTCTATTTGAAACGATATCAACCATGTACATTACGTGCAGCATATCAATCTTGCTTTTTTTTCCTTCCAAATTTCTTGTTTTCAGGTTCTGCAGGCCGATAATGACAAAACCTAAACCCAAGTCCGCTAAACCTGAAGCAGCAGCACCGCCACCTCAAGGAAGCGAAACGCAACCTCAGGCCCCTGATTCTAGTCCAAATGGGAAAGCCAGAGCAGCCAATGGGGAAGCGCCATCTCCTGCAGGAGAGCCAATGGATGCCGAGGCAGCTACTGGTGCTGCTTAAATTAGCATTTGCCATTTTCAATCGACGGCAATGCTGCGTTGTTGAGGTTAAGTTTCTCTCATTTGTTCAATAGTTTGCCTTGTATAGCATGAATTCAGGGTCTCCGAAATCCAGTTTTTTCCCCAAGGGTTTGAAGAGAATATCTAGATTTGCTGCTATATTGTAGTTTCTTTTCATTTGGTGATGATCAGTTAGACAGTACGTGGTGTTACTTATAAATTACTTGTCTATTTTATGTTTCTTGTGAGTATATATATCTGGGTTTTATTGTATCCCTAAAAGGTGAATTACTCTTCAAATGCAATTTTTGGGTTTTAAGAGAGTTTTGAGTTCCCCCTTATTGGTACATGTTTTGAATATAAGAAAAGCTCTGGACATTTTGTCCTTGAATCACATTTAGTTATCGGGGACGGGTCAAATAGCTATTTATTCCTCCATCTTCATTCTCGCGTTTCAAATATGGAAATACATTTTATGAACACGATATCCGACAAGTATTGCAATGTTAAATCCTTCGCACTTAGTAACGGAGAGACCAGTAAAGGATAATCAAGTAAGTGAATAAATCAAATGATGCAGCTAGCGGATGAAAGCAGTGGATTGCTAATATGTTGTACGAATTTGATTGTACGCTGGCAAAATTGACTCTGTAACATCGTCGCTTTCCGTGGTTATGAGGCATGCCAGTAACTAACTAGAAACGATAGTCCGGCTTTCTGTGGTTATGAGGCGTGCCAGTAACTAACTAGAAGCGATAGTCCGTGGTTACGAGGCATGTCGGTAACTAACTAGAGATTATAGTCTTTTGAGTAAACGGACTAATAACATTGTTCCTTCTGTGAAAGTATGGTAAGGCATGTCAGCAACTAAAAGTGGTGAAAAGTAAAGCAGTTCAATTTTAAAGCAAAACAGTACAAAATCTTGAGTTCGCAATCAAACAAGCTCTTATGTTTACCTTATTGACGTTTTTAAACTAATAAGTTAGTTTTTTTCAATTCAAGAAAAAATCTGTATGCATCCGGATCATAACTTTAAACTAATTTAAAACAAAGCAACAAATAAACTTCATTAAAAAACTTTGCTAGCCAAATATTGTACAGTTTTAATAGAAAAAAAAACTTCCCTAAATACAAGAAATAATAAAATGCAAAAAACCATCATATATTATAATTAATTTTCAAATAGTCACTAATAGTTCAAATTTTTGCAATTGGTCACCATATATTATTAGATTTTTTTATTTGACCATATTAATCACTTCCCAATTAAATTACTTGCTAAAAAATTTTGTATATACAATTACCATGATATTAACACATTTTGAACTGGTATCAACATTAATGATAGTTTAAAACTCACATATACTCAACCATTTTATTAAAAAACGTAGTTTGTAATAAATAAATTTTCTAAGTTTGGATGACTTCGCTAATTGATTTAAATTCAAAAACTGATTAAATTCCCGTGAGTATGGTAAGAAATTTTTTTCCGTTTGATAATTTTAATAAAATATAATATAATAGTTGTCAATTAAAATAAATAAATAATTTGTAACAGTTAAATTAAAAAATTAAATAATATATTATAGTCAATTGAAAAAGCGGAGAAAAATAAAAAAAGATACGGAGTATTTAGTTGTTAAGATGGAAATTTCTAGAAGAAATACGCATCTCTGCTAAACCACGAACTGAATATAAAACTGTTGCGATTTCGTACAAACCCTAAACCCCTCTCTCTCCCTCTCTCTCTCTCTCTGGGCTTCAGATTGTGGAAGCCTCTCTCTCATAATTGCATCGATTCATCATCATCTCGAAGGTACAATCTCGCAGGGCCTATCTCTTCCTCTCTCTACAGTTCTCAGATCTATGGATTTGTAGATATATGTATGTGTGTGCTAGTTGGTACTGATTTGAAAAATATTTCTCTTTGATGATTGCAATGTGAGCTTAAGGTAACTATGCAATGTTTTCGAATGATTGGAGTTGTTATTTTTATTAATTTATTTGATTATTTTAGCGTGGAATTAGTAATTGCCGAGCTATTTGGCTGGATGGTGATAAAAAATTTAATCTTTATACCTCGAACATTAGTGGCTGGCTTATTGTTTACATGGCATCTGAATGTCATAATTGGTTCATGTTTAACCTTTTCCTGAAATTAATATTGTAGTTTTTAATATTCTAATTTGAAGATTTCATAGTTTCAAGTGCGCCACCATTGCAATCTGGGGTCATAGGTTTGTACCCTCGAAACAGCCTCCGTATAATCAGGGGCAAGGTTGCATACTTCGTAACCTACCAGATGCTGTAATGCGGGAGCCTTATGCATTAGGATGCATATATATTCATGTGCGTGTGCGTGCACGTTTGCTGTGTGGGATTAGTAAAGGAAATACCACGCGCCACTATGTTCTAAATTATAGGGTTTAAATTTTAGTGGATGTTCAAACCAGTATATTTCATATTATTCAATCCCCTAGTTCTCTGCTGGGATTCCCTGAAGGTGGGTGAGTGTTATCTATATTCTAGCCTCTATTTTTGAGTTTGAATTTTAGGGAATTCCCAAACCAACCCTTGAATCTCCTAATTTGCTATTGTGATACCTTCAAGTGGAGGAGCATTGGTCATCCCCAATGCTAATTTCAAGTTTCCATAAATCTGGTGTGAGCATTACCTAGATTTTTGCTTCTATTTTAGTGTTTGAGCAGGAATTAAAATCTAGGGAATGATCTCAATGTGAGTTTAAGAAATTTATGCTATGTTTAAACAGTATCATACATATTGAAGGCGTGATGTATAAATGCTATAATAGGTGTCTTCATAGAGTGAGGTGTTGATTGAACCAAGAGAAAATCAGGGTTTCCGTTTTGGGATTTTTGTTGCCAGTGATGTTTATGTTATCATATACTCTTCATTTTCTTGCTTAATATGTATTTGCCTTTGAGTGTATGGAATGGTTACTTTTTTCCCTTGGGTTTTGCCGCTTTTGTGGAATAGGTTTTGGTTTACCTTGTGCTGATATTGTGCTTTGAGCATTTAATGAATTGAAAGTTCACATTCACAGGAAAGATACACTTTCTCCTTGGTAGAGCGATTTGAGAGTGGAAAGGAATTACTTCAGAAAATGAGTGTGGTTGGTTTTGATTTTGGGAATGAGAGCGGTGTTGTTGCTGTTGCGAGGCAAAGGGGTATAGATGTTGTACTTAATGATGAGTCCAAGCGTGAAACTCCGGCTGTTGTATGTTTTGGTGAAAAACAAAGGTTTCTTGGAACAGCTGGGGCTGCGTCAAGTATGATGAACCCAAAGAATACAATTTCACAGATTAAGAGGTTGATTGGGCGCCCATTTTCAGACCCTGAGTTGCAACGAGATCTCAAGGCCTTGCCATTTTCTGTTACTGAAGGCCCTGATGGATACCCATTGATCCGTGCTCAATATTTAGGAGAAATGAAGACTTTTACGCCCACCCAAGTCTTGGGAATGGTGTTCTCAGATTTGAAGATTATAGCAGAGAAGAACTTGAATGCGGCAGTTGTGGACTGCTGTATCGGGATACCTATTTACTTCACTGATCTTCAAAGAAGAGCTGTCATGGATGCTGCTACAATTGCGGGTTTGCACCCTCTTCGTTTGTTTCATGAGACCACTGCTACTGCATTGGCATATGGGATTTACAAAACAGATTTACCTGAAAGTGACCAGCTAAATGTTGCTTTTGTCGATATTGGGCATGCTAGTATGCAGGTTTGCATTGCTGGGTTCAAGAAAGGCCAGCTCAAAGTCTTGGCCCATTCATTCGATCGATCTTTAGGTGGCAGAGATTTTGATGAAACTTTGTTCCAGCATTTTGCCGCAAAGTTCAAGGACGAGTATAAGATTGATGTCTTCCAGAATGCCAGGGCTTGCCTCAGGCTTCGTGCTGCCTGTGAAAAGTTGAAGAAAATTTTAAGTGCAAATCCGGAAGCACCTCTGAATATAGAGTGTTTAATGGAAGAGAAAGATGTCAGGGGTTTCATCAAGAGGGACGAGTTCGAGCAAATTAGCATTCCCATATTAGAACGCGTGAGGAAACCACTAGAGAAGGCTCTTTCGGAAGCTGGTCTCACAGTTGAGAACATTCATTCGGTTGAGGTTGTAGGTTCTGGTTCTCGTGTCCCTGCTATAATAAGAATCTTGACAGAGTTTTTTGGCAAAGAACCAAGGCGTACAATGAACGCTAGTGAATGTGTTGCTAAAGGTTGTGCTTTGCAGTGTGCTATTCTGAGTCCCACATTTAAAGTGAGGGAGTTCCAGGTAAAATTTGCTCTCCCATTTTTTTGATACTAGTTTCTTTCTCTATGGATTTTACAGTCGCTTTTTTCCCTCTCATGGCTCTTTTATTGCACTGCTTGACAAGCATCTGTTTGTTTTTCAAGGTCAATGAGAGCTTTCCTTTTCCTATTGCTTTGTCATGGAAAGGTGCTGCCCCAGATGCTCAGAATGGAGGTGCTGAAAATCAACAAAGCACTGTTGTTTTTCCCCAGGGAAATCCAATTCCTAGTGTCAAGGCTTTGACATTTTATAGATCGGGAACTTTCACCATTGACGTTCAATATGCTGATGTCACTGAACAGCTAGCACCGGCAAAGATTAGCACTTACACTGTAAGATCCGTGAACAGTTTATGCTACAGTTTACGTGTCCTGGCATCAGAGGATATGTACTTGACTTGGTTTTTGTAATTTTGTGCAGATTGGTCCATTTCAATCAACTAAGGGTGAACGTGCAAAGCTAAAGGTGAAAGCTCGATTAAGTTTGCATGGAATTGTATCGGTGGATTCTGCAACTGTAAGTTTTTGGAACAGTTTATGTTTTACTTTCTTCTTGTTCTAGTGAGTTGTTTTTTGGACTTCTTTTGTTTTCATCATGAGATTACACAAGTTTGATGTCTTGTCTACATCATCAGCTGTTAGAAGAGGAGGAAGTTGAAGTTCCGGTTGTTAAGGACTCTACAAGTAAGATGGATGCAGATGAAGCTCCCCCTGCCTCCGAGACTGATGTTAATATGAATGATGCTAAACCAGATGCCTCCACAGCTGAGAATGGTGTCCAAGAGTCGGGGGAGAAGCCCATCCAAATGGAAATAGATGCCAAGGTTAGACTGACCATCGCCTCTTTGTTAACTATTTTGCAGATTGGCATTATGTATGTCATGTTTCTGTTATATTATCTACTAACTTATTGGAAGCTAAGTTTTGTGAATTTCTCTATGGGACATGCATGTTTCTCCAATGCTTAAGCTGAACTTGAATTTTTGGTATGATGCACGCTATTAATACAATATAATGTCCCCCAATTTGGGTCATCCAAAGTTCTAGGCAGGTCCTACGATAATAATCACACAAAATTTTCAGTTTTACATTCTTTCCCACCTCATTTTTTAATCAAAGAGGATATGATCCTTTCATTTCATAATTTTATTGTTAGTTACTGATGTCTGGAGTAATTTGATATATGTATGAATCATACATGCTTGTCGCTTTGTGTGTCTTCATCTATCTGCAATACGCAGACCAGTGTGGAGAGTGATATAGTTGTTAATCAGCTATATTTTCTGCTGTCTAGGTTGACGCTCCAAAGATAAAGGTGAAGAAGTCCAATGTTCCTGTATCTGAGATTGTTTATGGAGGAATGTCTAGTGCGGATGTGCAGAAAGCAGTGGAGAAAGAGTTTGAAATGGCTTTGCAGGATCGTGTTATGGAAGAAACCAAAGAAAAGAAGAATGCTGTCGAGGCGTATGTTTATGATATGAGAAACAAGGTAGGATTAAGACTTCTAATAAAATCATTGCCTATTAAAGTTAGAGATTTTATAACTCGATTGGTTTTTTGCTTCCAGCTTTGTGACAAATACCAGGAGTTTGTCACTGAGCCAGAGAGGGAAGAGCTTTCAGGTAAGCTCCAGCAGACAGAAGATTGGTTGTATGAAGATGGTGAGGATGAGACCAAAGGTGTCTACATTGTCAAGCTGGAGGAGCTCAAGAAGGTTGGTTTTTACTGTTAATTTTCTTGTCCAGTTTGAGGTTTTTTTAATCTATAATTGACAATATTGGAAATCTGCAGCAAGGTGGCCCCATCGAGGAGCGGTATAAGGAACATACAGAAAGAGGCTCGGTGATTGATCAACTTATTTATTGCATCAATAGTTACAGAGAAGCTGCAATGTCAAGCGATCCCAAGTTTGATCACATTGAGTTGGCAGAGAAGCAAAAGGTTCGAACTCACTCTTATATGCATGCATGTGTAGGTTTGGACTTATTTCCATCTTTGGTATATTGATTTCATTGCGGTTGTTTGGTAGGTATTGAATGAATGTGTCGAAGCAGAAGTTTGGTTGAGGGAGAAAAAGCAGCAACAGGACCTACTGCCCAAATATGCGACTCCAGTCCTCTTGTCAGCTGATGTTAGAAAGAAGGCTGAAGCTCTTGACAGGTATCCATTTGATTCATTTGATTGTTCGAGGCTTCTGTAAATGACTTCAATATTATATTCTCCTTTCTTTTCCAAGTCCTTCAAGTTAACTTTCCGTCTCATCTTGACATATGTATCATTTAGTCAAGCTTGATGTATAAAATTTTTACTTAGTAGTAACTCTCTCATCTTGACATATGTATCATTTAGTGAAGCTTGATGTATAAAATTTTTACTTAGTAGTAACTCTCAAACTCTATTCTCTAATGCATAAAGTAGTTAGCACCGGTGTTAGATGGAGCTTAATTCTTCAAGATTCTTTTCCGATGCAAACAGTAAGAGGATCATCCACAACAATGCTGTCTTTTATTTCTCTTATTTCATCGTCCTTTTGTATGGTTGAAATTGTACCTCCTTTCATGAGTTTCAAGTGTCATTTCTTCCTTCCCAATCATATTCATTTGCTACATGTTTCTAAAGAAATCGGCGTTCCATGTTTTTCTGTTTCTTCATACCAAACCATGCAAGGAAGGAGGTGCATCTTTTTTGTGCACCTGGTTTTGATATTGACTGGTGTTTCCAACAATGTTTTTGCAGATTTTGTAGGCCGATAATGACGAAACCCAAGCCAGCCCAGCCAGCTACACCTGAACCAGCTTCACCTTCTCAAGTAGCTGAAAATACCGATGCTAGCCCAAATGAGAATGCTGGCTCTGAGGTGCCACCTACAGGTGGAGAACCAATGGAAACAGAAAAGTCAGACACGTCCCCAGGTGCTGCGTAAATTGGTCGACCCTCTTATTTAATGAAGGAAACTGATTTTCTTGATCTACTGGGTTTTTTTGTTGAATCTGGAACATTTTTTGGGGTCATTGATTTAAGACCGTGGTGTGCTTGCCAGTGATACTGTTTGACTTGCAAAGCCAACTCACGTACTTGGTGGTTAAATTATTCTCGGTCCTCTGGATCCAGTTTCAGAGGATTTGTAATAGAAGCCATTGTCATGTCCGATTCATCTTTTATATTTTAAGATAGGGGCTCTCAAAGTCTCCAGACTTGATTTCTTATTTTTTTGTATCAATTTTGGGGTTTTATTTCAAACTTTGTTTCATGCGTTCTTGTAGGTTTTTACTTATTTGATGTCCAATATGTCCCCTACAATTTTCATATGTCGAGTGGGGGTTTCCCGCAAGTCGAATAAATTCGTTATTAATTTATGCAGATAAAATTATGAATTTTAAAGAAAATCATTCCGAATTCAGACATGGACAAGGGTTTTTGCCAGGCTGAGCATTTCCTTTTATTGCGTGCAACCTCAATTCCATTGAAGGAATGACCAACTAATAATTTTTTCTACAAGTAATTCGACCCTCATGAACGAACATTTAAATGCTTACTTCTTTACTTGAAAGACTTCCAAACTGCATGCTAAAATGGCAAAGGAGAAACAAAGGTAGTGACAAGGTCATTTTCACATCAATAATATCCGTACGGTTCCACTAATAATTTGCTAAACCAAACAACTAGTTTCACATATTTTCTGCTTTAAAAATCTAAATTCAAGATGCTAACACCATCAGAAACAGAAGCAAAAATATATTCATACGAAGAACAAACACAGCACGTCGAACAAAGTACAATAAACTGGACCGAGATGAAAAAGATAGCTTACAGAATCTAAGCCTAACAGGACCGAGATGAAAAAGATAGCTTACATAATCTAAGCCTAATGCTTACACTTGGCAATTGCCTGGTAAGTAAGAGAGGAAAATAGGCAAAAAGCAGAGGTCTCAAGGCTCATATCCAATACAACAACATGAGGCCACTGGCAAAGCGAACTAACGAAAAGAGATTTATTTTCATTTTCTAATTTCCTTACATCACTCACTCAGAGTCTCGGTAGAGAGGTCATTATCGTCATCTCCACTTTCCCTTATTCTTGCAATCTCTGCCTCGGCCCTCTCCAAAATCTGCCTTTTCTGCTCCTCCAACTCCCTCTGGAAATCCATTCTCATATTTTCCAACTCCACCATTTGCTGTCTTTTACCATGTTCGATCTTCTCATATATATCACCAAATTTATCAATGGCATCCGCAAGCAATCTAAAGGAAGCTCCATCATCTTTCTCACAATCATTCCCACCTTCACCAGATTCCGAATTGCAAGGACTATCTCTCAATTCATCCATACCATTAGCAAGGTCCAAATACGCTTTAGGGTTCATAAACACGTACTCCCCTGAATCCATACCACATGAGAGGCTTTGCCTCTGTGGAGGGGACGACATTAAAAAGTCCATTTTCCTAAAATACACCCATTTGCTAGCAACGCCACTTCCCGACTTCATCTTCTCCTTTTTGTACTTCTTTCTCAATGTATCCAAACGATTCCTACACTGAGCTTCCGTCCTCTCAATTTTCGATTCGTGAGATACTTCTTCAGCAACCTCTTGCCACTCTTCGGCTAGAAGACTCTTTCTCCCCCTTTTAAGAAACTTATCACCCCAAGTTTCCAAAAGAAAAAATGTCTCATAATCGGTCCAATCAACTATGCTAGGCCCTTGCTTTGAAGTAGATGGCTCAAACTCATAGCTTGACAACAAGCTCTTTAGTTTCCGCTTCTTTTGGTGCCTTTCCAACTCATCCTCGTCGTTCCTCATGCTACCCCTGCTCGGTTTGCCCACGTATTCGTCTTCGTCACTCTCATCGTCTGTTTCCTTATCTAGATTTCCCACCCTATTGGGCATTTGTCTGGTACCACGGTGCTCATCAATCTCATCATCATCGTCATCATAATCTTCTTCTACTTCTACTTCAACCATATCCTCATCCTCGTCGTCATAGCCACGAAACTGACCACCACCATGTTTGGGATAGGAAGTGCCGCCTCCTTGGAGCTTCGAGTGTTGTAAAGAGCCAAAATTACGACCTATACGATACGGATTAGCTGCGTATCTACCTCCATCCCCTGTCTCTTCCATTTAAGCAGGCTCAAAAACCAAAGAACCCACAGAACTCAACCCAATTTTTAGTCAAGAACCCGAAATTCGCTCCAACTAGTAACTAGGGAAGCATGCAGAACCCGTTATTGCCCTAATTCTCAGTGATAATTTGCAGTTCAAATAAAGAAAGAACCTAATGCTACTCCAATTTACACCTGCAGAGTGAACTATTGAGTTTTAGAACAATAAACAAAATCAAATCCACAACAAATCATACTTCTAAAAAGTGCTCCTAACTAATCCCTATACTAAATTTTAGATTAAATTCAAGTGAACTCTATTCAATCCCCTAAAAAATAAGGGCTTGCCTACACTGATCTCCTATGATTAGGAGACTACTATTCATCCCCAATTCCATTTCTACGTTAAGGGATCTGGTGTGGCCATTCCCCTATTTAAGTATCCAAATTTTCAAGATTAAATCCAACTGAACTCTATTCAATCCCCTAAAAACTAGGGGTTTGCTATAGTGATCCCCTATGATTATGATACTACCATTCGCTGCCAATTCTATTTTTATGTTTAAGGCTATGTTTCCGAAATCATTAATATCCTAACAAATTGCGAATTGGTACACATGTTCCGAAATATGGTACACCTTCGTACCAAATCGCCAAATTTAGCGAACCAAGGCAATCCGAAACAATTGCACTATTAAAATTTGTTTATGGATAAAACATTGATGTTATTTCTATTAATTTCAAGTTTGAAAGAATTATATTTCATTTTTCAAAACAATTACACAAATTTAAGCTAGATTTAACTAGATTATGACTTTTACAAAACTTAATATGGTGGCCTCATATATGGTAATGTAACCTATAGAAGACTATCCTTACCGTACCACGTTTTACAATATATAGCGTACCACGTTTCCGTTTTCATTACACATTCCAGAACGATTCACGTTCCAGGTAACATAGGTTTAAGGTACAGGGATTGAAATTTAGGTGCCAAAAAAACAATGATGGGAGAGCCAATAAATATAAAGTTAAATTGCAATCAAGAAACCCATAAGACTCCTTTTTCCGTTTTCATAAAGTGTAATTAAAATATTAACTTTATAGCGAGGGCATAACAAAGCAAAGCTACTGTTTATAACCTAAAAATTGGCCCACATAAGAAAAAAAACCTAAGTCTCAAAAAAATTTTGCCCAAAAAGAATTAGAAAATTTTGAGGTGAAATTGAGCCCTATTAGAATCAAATTTTCGTTTCTATAACTCGTAATTAAGCAAATAAGGTGAAATCGAGAGCATAAAAAAGCAGAATTAATATCTATAACCTAAAAATTGACCACGCAAAAAACCCTAGGTCTAAATTTGAAGCAAAAAATTATGCCCAATAAATACTAGAAAAATTATAGGTGAAATTGAACCTGTTGATTGGTAGAGTGGAAGCCGATCTCAGAGAGAGAGAGAGAGAGAGAGAGAGAGAGAGAGAAGATAGTTAAGGGTTTGCAGTTCTCTGTGGTCGGACAATAGCAATATAGAGGAGTTTTCAGCCGTTCGATTGGGAATGAGATCGACGGTGGAGATGGACTGGAGTGGGGAGCAAAAAAGAAAAAAGTATGACGTGGCGACCACAGTGGGAGTCGAACCCACGACCTTTTGATCCGAAGTCAAACGCGCTAATCCACTGCGCTATGCGGTCACAGATTCTTAGCAATTATATATTTAATTATATATTAATATTTGTGATTAATTAATATAATCTTAGTTTTGTGTCTATTTTTATTTTTGTAATAAAAATAAAAATAAAATGGTTTATCCATTATTACGAAACAATAGACTATTTATCAAAATAATTTTAAAATTTGTTGACTAAATATAATATTTTAAAGCTGTTTTGAGGAGTAAAATTTGAAAATTGATATTATTACAAACTAATGCTACGTAGGCTATCAAAACTTTTTTTTGCTTTGATACAAAATTGCAAATAAATCATGTGAAAAATATGTATTCGCTTTACTGTGGAAAATCCGGTTTAAATTAATACAAGTTTTGTAAGGGATTGTATGGGTAACTTGTACTTTATCAATTTCCTTTTATGTTAATAATAAGTGCATAATTGTGGATAGATGTTTATCCAATTAAATTTTCAAAAACATGATAAAACAGCCAGTTTGTGATTGGATAATGACAATCCATAACAAATTGAATTCCTTTATTATTATTATTTTTTTTTTTATTTTTTTTGCGCTTTATAAATACTCTCCTAAAGCTTGATTTGTAACACTGTTATATCCTAGCCAAAATGAAGAAATTTATCACCACCATGTTTTTCATTTCCATGAAGTTGTTGAGTCTCTCCTCCGGAAGAAACATACCATATACCGAAATTGGCGAAAATGATCTTACCGACACCTGGGACCGAACCCAAAACGCCCCAACGAACAGTCCTTCCCTTGAAAACCCCCCCA
>MKEJ01020472.1:0-10467 GCA_001753735.1 Embelia ribes
GGTTGGTTGTTAGTGGGAAAATTTTGTTATGGCCAGAGTACCGATACACAGAGGGAGTATGGGTATACCAAACCTGTGTATCAGTACACAAATCCTTATATTGGTTCAAAACTCATTGGGAACCAGCATACCAAAGGGTATACTGGCACACAGAAGTGTACTGGTACACTATACGAGTGTACCGTTACACTAGGTTAGCAAGAAAAGGGATTTTGGATTCAGGACTCACTGGAAGCCAGCATGCAGAATGGTATAACGGTACCCAGTAATATACCGATACACCAAACTAGTATACCGGTATACCTAATCAACGTGAAAAAGGTTGTGGACCCTATTACTTTTTGACCTTATAACACACCTTTTTCACTCCTTTAGCCATTATTCTGAAAATAGAAGAGGAGAGATATAGAGAAAGGAAAAGTGAGTTTTGGAGCTTAAAGATGTGATTTGATCTAGTTCCTGTGGGCGAATCCTCAATCGAAGTATAGATCCTTTATCCTAGGAACATAAAGGACATTTCTATGTAAGTTTTTCTTTCGTTCCTTCAGTTTGATTTACCTCAATTTTCATACACTTCTTGTACGTGAAGTTTTATTTGATATTCTTGATCCTTGTGAGGAGTAGAACATCATTATGCCTCAGAGTTTAACAATTTGATTTCATTTGCTAGATCAAATTATGAGGCATAATGGAGGTGAATTGGAGGTTCTTGATAAGGCTTTATAGAGTAACTTCTAGTATGTTTGTAGGTACAATAGACAATAAGCTCTAACTTAAATTTGAGAATTTGTTATGTGTAAATGATGTATGATACCATAGAAAAATAGAATTGACATAATCCCTTAGGAAAATGTGTTTTCGTAGATTGTAGTATGTATTCTAACTTGAATTGTAGACTCGTATGATACCGTAGAAGAACGTGAATTGATACGTTTATAAGGATGATGATTTTTGAGGTAGATGTTAGAAGTAGAAATAACATGATTTATTTAACTTGCGTAGTTAAATTTCAAATGTTATTAATATTGTAGTTTATCATTTATATGAAATTCTCGTAGTTCATTGTTAGCATGTTATTCATTTTACGAAGACTATGTATATCATGAGTAGCAATGTAAATCACATGAGTAGAAGAATATGGCATTTACATTCAGGGGCAATATGACATTTGTGTAGGATAGTATATCACCTTTATAAATAAAGAAGCAATGAGGCCTCCAACCTTACCATGAAAGATGGGAAACCTGTAGCAGATATTATCCATTTACTCGACGTAGTATGGGAAAAGGGTAAATGAAGGCTATGTTTTTGTTATAGTGCGGGCATGGAACTTAGTGGTGGTCATCGCTGAATTTTAAGTAGGAAAAGAGGCTGCATGTCCAAAACAATGTCGAAGTAGCAAGCATGAAATATTAGTATAGTTTCATGTAGAAAAGACATACATTATATACACGAGTAGTATATGTATTCACTTCATGATTTATATTTCAGTTATGCTTATTCATATTCATACTCATATATGTTCATATATTGCTTAGACTCATGTTTCCGTTCTTGCAAGTTGTCTAATTGTTACGTTTTCCCCATTTTTCTTTTCTTATATCTTGTATTGTAGGCTCGGAGGGATATTGAGCATCACTGACGATGTGATGCCCCATTGTATATATATATATATTTATTTATTTATTTATTTATTTTTTGGTTTACTATAGCAGGCGAATAGAAGATGAAGATTTTATTTTGATTAGTGACTTACCATTTTATTTTAATATTTCAACTGTGTAGAATTTATAGTAGATGCATACTCTGATATAATAGTTGTAGAAGTTGTATTAGAAGTGAAAGTATAGATATGTTCTTGTCTTTTATGAAATCGAGAACATGTGTATACCTTCCATTATTACTTTTTTTGACAAGCAAGTAGCTTTTGGCATTGTATCTATAAATAAGTAGGTTTATGATGTATTTACATATATATATTTTACAGCATTAGTGTTGGTGTTGGCCTTCGGCTTTCAGTTTTAGATTAGCTTACTTTTATTGTATTGATGTGAAATGCTATAGATTGTGAGTAGTATCATCCTACAACGACAATTAGATGCGTTGATGAGATAGCGTTAGAAAAATATGTTTCCATTTTATTTTTCGTTCTATAAAGTTTTTCTTCCTTTTTATTTTCGAAAAGGGAAAGATATAACTCGTGTCCCCGGGTTTCTCGGAATTTGGGGCGTGACACACTCCATAGAGCTTCATCATACAAACCCTCATCTATACCCTTGTTTGGCCCCATAGGTATATCATACAAACCCTCTTCCACTAAACCTTATACACTAGCCCCTATTTGACTGGCTATTTAACTGGCTAAATCTTTTTGTTTGTCCCTCTTTTCATAGTAACACCTTGTTCTACTGGTTGTTCAATTGACCTAGTCTTTCTATTTGTCCCCCTTTTCACACTAGTCCCTTGTTCCTAGTTGTTCAACTGACCCAGGCTTTCTCTTTGTTCCAATTTTCATAATTGCCCCTTGTTTAATTGGTTTTTCGGCCTCTCATATCTCCTTTGATTGTGCCCTACGATGCTACAATTTCTACAAGTCATCTTTATTCCTTTTCTATTAGCTTTTTCCTTTCTCTCTTCCTTCTTACTAGGTATTGTTAGTATAGGCATCCTTAGTGTAGCAATTGTGGAAATATTCCTGAGGGGATCTGTCTAAGAAATTAATAGCAGACACAACATGCACATGTAGAATCCCGTACAACTCCCATCTCCTACATCCACATGTTAGCTTCCTTAAATCTACTACATACCTAACACCACTCATTCTCCAAATCACCATTCCAATCTGGAATCCACTTATGTGACTTTTGTTTCAACTCCTTAAGTTTTCTTTGAATCTTATGACATAAAATTTACTTACAGCTTAGCATTACACTCTTCTTTTTGCAAATCATTTCCTTTAGATACTATCTTATTAGCTCAAGAATTTCTAAAATTGGTTTGGTTCTAGCCTCCAAAATACAAGCATTAAAATACTCACAGAGATTGTTCAACAAAATATTACACTTTGGCTAACTTTTGAAATGTGATGTGCTTTAGTTCTCTCCTGGTTTCTCCACTAGTAACTTATACGACTCATTACCAAGTCTTTCATCTTTTCCATTGCTATCTTGAAGTATGGAACTGTATAAGCCCTAGTAGCCTCCCAAATTGTGTCCTTCAATATCATGCCCTTGAACTTCTGCTTGATGTTATTGTACAAATGCCTGACACAAAACCTATCTTCAATACTAAGTATAATATCTTCCATAGCCTTGATTATACCATGCACATGGGACATGAAATCAAAACAATTATCATCATTGTACAGATATCTGAATGAAAAATATAGTCAAATAAGTATTTTTTCCCTTTTGCTTGTTAAATATGAATGTGTACCCAGTGATGGCTACCTGAACATCCTTTCTTATTAGTGTCAAAAACAATCTTTGAATCTTATAATTCTCCTGTTGCACTACTCCATAAGCAAAAGGTACATGTAATTTGCATGAATTACAACTGCACTTAATAAAACATTCTTATATGGACCAATTAAATTGCAATCACCTATGCCTATCATATGCGTACAACCCATCATGAATCCCTTCTTTAGTAACCCCCTTGAACATGGACTCCCCTTTTGGTCTAGCCTTTTCAACAACTTTCATCAAAGCAATAGTTCCAGGATTTGCCCTCTTTATCTCCACCAAATAATCCTACAACTTCCCAACTTGCTCATTAGCAGAACCTTGAATTATTATTTTCTTAGCCTTCTGTAAAGTGTTTTGAGCCTGGTTCTGACTTACCTACATTGGAGGTCTACTCTAACCTATTCTTTGAATGCTTTACTGTTCCAACTGGGATTGATCCTAATTTGTTTCAAATATAACTTGGTAATAACACTAGACTTCACATGCTTACTTGTGTTATTTATGTTACAACTGTGATAATCATGTAATGAAGCAATCCTATACGTATTTTGATTTCTGATTCTTGAATCAAACATCTTCCAGTTACAATTATCTTCATAAACCTGGCTTATTTTGTCTTTGGAGTTTCTCTCATACTCGACATTTTTTCCTTGTTGTATAGAATGAACTGTAAATACCCCTCTTACTTCAGCTGCATTCTTAATTTTCATTCTAACTATAAAATGCACCTTCTTTCAAGTCTACCCTAGAAAATGCCTTGTCCTTATCCCTCATCGCATTCTCTTCACTATCAAGCTATACAAGGTATTAATGCTATTTGAATTTGCTAGCCCCTGATTAACAATGTCAACATCAGTTGCCTCGGGGATCCCATTGCAAAACCCTTTCTAGTATGCACCATCCAATATCACTGAGGTTCGTTTGCAACTTTTTGATAAATGATATTGTTAACCAATTTCTTAGCATTCCACTAATTCCTTATCACTTCCCTTAAACCTGTCTAACTTAGAATAACCAATATCATCATCCTCAACATTGTCTCTTTCCACTTCATGACTATCACCATCACTCAATTTAGTGTTGACAAATGACTCGGTATAAACCTCCACAATCCTATGCTCATCCACATATTTGCCTAGGTCTATAACATCCTTATGAACACTAATTTCTTTCAATCCATCCCAGAAATCATCTCCTACTTTCTTATAAAATAGTTTCTTAATACTCCATTGTCCAAGCAAGTGAGCCATTTCTAATAATTCATAAAAACTCATTGAATCAAGATGAAAAAAAAAACATAATCTATAGAACCATTCAGATATCTAACTTCTGTACCCCACTCAAAAGACCATCCACGATGAAATTCAATACTAAATAGTGAAGAATTGTTTCATGCATATACCATTTACAAGTGATAAAGATGTGATAAATACAAACAAAATAGTGTTAATAAAACCATTTAATAATTAATCACTAATATTAGTCATTTCATTTTTAAAATTAAGCCCTAATTTCACTTATAACTATAAAAAAACCCTAATCTTTATCACAATCATTTTAATAATTAAGCCATATTTTCATTGTACTATAGAAAATCCTAATTCAAGTCACAATCGCTTTAAGTGAATTACACGAAACCCTAATTTTAGTGAACTATAGGAAACCATAATTTCACTGAACTACAGGAAACCCCATTTCCAATAGCAAAATTATTAATGGTGAGAATAAGTTGGGTATATCAACTTACGATATGGAGGTGCTCTCAAGCCTTCTTTTAAAATCATGGTGCGATCTCTCATAGTATAACCCATATTGTGATCTCTATTTTTGTGCATATAGTTATAATATCTGAATGATGGTGCGATTTTTTACAGTATAACCCCTTATCTTCATGAATATCTCTCTTTATGTATATCTTTGTTTCTATTAATTTCACTATATGTTTCTCTCTTTTTCTCTCTATGTGTGAGACAAATAAAATAGGGTGGTTAAGATATTAACATACACAATATAAGAAATGATGAGAATACCCCTATGATGTGTTTGGTATTTCACATAGATGGACGCAAATAATTTCCGTCAACTTTTTGGATGGAAATTGTTGAAAGTGCATTGATTGAAAAATTAAATGCACTTTAGTGTACTAATTGGCAAAATTTAAAGATTGGTGTACTAAATTGCAAATGGATGAAAGGTAGGTATACTAAATAATAATTAACCTTATTATAAAATATTAGATTCTGTGCGCAATAAAATCAATAATCCATTTAGGACAATTTTAATGGAACCAATTGGCTTTATTTTTTATCCAAGGGTTTAGGAAAAGTCTTTCAATCCAATAACACGACATTTATATGATATGCTCCATGCAACAAAGCAGGAATTATGGTACTACTCAATTCACTCACAATTATTAATCTTGTGTTCAAACAATGTTACGATAAGTTATCTGGATTTTTTAAGGTGATATTGCCTGAGGACAATAAGATAGCTTCCAATTTCTATGAGATTAAAAAATTAGTGGAGGGTATTAGACTTCTTGTTAAGGAGATCCATTGTTGTATGAATGCATGTATGCTTTCCAAGGGAAATGATAGTGAAATGACAAGTTGAAAACTCCATAGAGAGAAAGATATAAGTCAAGGAAGAAAAAGGATTCAAAACACTACCAGAGTATACCATACAGTAAGATGTATTACTTCGCCTTGATACCTAGGCTACTCGTAGAAACTGGGTGTAATAACTCAACCTTAAGATTATGAGGCATAGAAATATTTTAATAATACCCATCCAACATTCACAGTTAAGCCCCATATAATTGCGTCACCTACGGACATACGATGTTTTGATATTTGATATAGTATTGAAATGGAACTTTCAATTACAAGCTGCTCTTATATGGACAATAAGTGACTTTCTTGGATACTGTGTATTATCGGGTTGGTTGAAAGCTAGAAAATTAGTGTGCCCCCATTGCATGGAAGATTATAATATATTCTATCATACAAATGGGGGGAAGACTTCATTTTTTTATAACTACTGAAAGTTTCTACCGGAGGGTCATACTTTTAGAAATAATAAGAGGAACTTCTTAAAGTACCTAACTATTTTGAAAGATCCTTTAGATATTACGATATACTTTGATATCCTTCAGGAGATAAAGCAAATTGGATTGGTAAAAATTATTGAACTTGGGGGCGAGGACCGGCTAAGATAAGCAGACTCTTTGATTATTGGTGGAGGAAATGTAGCATATTCTGGGATCTCCCCTACTGGAGCTCTAACCTCATCCACCATATACTCGACGTCATGCACATTGAGAAGAAAGCTTTTGATAATATGTTAAATATAATGATTTGTGTTCTTGACAAGACAAAGGATAATGCAAAGTCAAGAGCATGTTTGCTACTATTTTGTCATCGTTTGGATATGGCTTAGGATGACAGTGAAGGTAAATATCCTAAGGTCATGTATTAGCTAGAAAAGAATATCATACAAGCAATTGGTAAGAGGTTGATTGATTTAAAATTCCCTAAAAGTATTATCTCCAACGTTGTCTTTAATATGAGTAGATGTGTTGATGCTAATAAGGAACATTTAACGCAATAAAGAGTTAATAATGCCATGTTTTTCTGCAGAGATTGATGCCAATTGCATTTAAACCATTCATCCCTTATCACATATAGGGACCGCTTTCTTATTTTTCAAGGATCTTACAAGTGCTAAACTGTCCAAAGAGAAAATGTAGAGGTTGTAGATAGATATTCCTATAATTTTGTGCAAATTAGATTGTATCTTTCCCCAAAGTTGTTGTGACTCAATAGAACACTTTTTGGTGTACCTTCCTTGTGAGGGTTCGGTTAAGTATATTGGATATATTCATTTGAAATATATCTCAGACACTTAAAAATATAGTGAAAAATAAAATCTACTTGGAAGGATTGATGGCCAATGCATACCTAACTGAAGAATGCTTACGCTATTTTGAACCTCAAATACACCTTACGCTTCAACGATCAAGAATCTCTACTTTAATCTTATGAACAACGACCGAATCTAGATGAAATAGATCTTAAAAGTAGACGAAAATTGAAACTCTCCCTCTCTTGCTCTTCTGATCGGGTATGAAGTGAAAAAGTGAGCTATGATGTGACATAAAATCATTAAAGTATATTTCAAATCAGCCCAATATATTTGATAGATTCTTCAAATTAGTCGACTAATTCCCTTTCAGTCGACGTATTCCTTAAATCAGTTAACAAATATCTTCAATTTGACAATAAAATTCACATTAATTTAACACACTTTAATAAGTCGACATATACCTCTCAATAATCGACATATTTTAAATCAGTCAACTATTTCACCCCATATGAGAACCATAACTCCATGGAACTTTTATGCACTCAATAAGTCGACATATTCTTCAAATAAGTCGACTGCTTCCATATCAATCAACTTATAATATAACCAGTCAACATATTTCCCCTGTATAAAGCATTTTCCAATGATCAACTCTTCAACACTAAGGCATTAACACTAATGCCTCACAATACCAACTTCATAAGCTTCTCAATACTAATATCCATACTATGCATCTACATACAACATTCAATACTAATTTTACAACCTCGATATGTTAATGAGAGACTAATGTATGTATGTATGTGTGTGTGTGTGTGTGTGTGTGAAGCTATAACTACTCATTCAACATGCAATAAGTCTACACACTTCAATACTTTTATCAACACGTTAAGACTTCGTGTTTTGTTCTACAATACTTCATGCACTTCCATTCTACAATAATGCAAGAATAATATTATTAGCTTCAATAATATTATTATAAATGCAAAAATTTTACTTAGAGATTGTGTACTTCATTCTATGAATATGTATCTTCTTCTACGTGCAAGTTATTAAAGTTCGCTACATGTAAAAGATCCCAAATATTCTTCCTTAACATAGATACATGGAAGGCGGGATGAACACTCGCTAATTCAGGTGGCAATACAAGCCTATAAGCCACTTCCCCAACCACTTCTAAAATCATGAAAGTCCAATATAGCTCGCAATAATATCCTTTTATTGCCAAATCTCATAATCCCCTTCTGAAATACCTTTATGAACACATATTAGCCTACCTCAAATGACAAAGGATTTTGCCTCACGTCTGCATAATATTATCTAAACATTCCTAGTCATCTCTTCTACCATTTCTAATCCAAGCAAAGCACCATCACCAACCTCTGCCCAACAAATAGGAGAACAACAAGGATGTCCATACAAAATTTCAAACGAAGCCATCTATATGCTCGAATGATAATTGTTATTATATGTAAACTCTATCAAGCTCACATCATCCTCCCAACCAACTCCAAATCTAAGAGCATGCTTGAAGCATGTCTTCAAAAGGCAAAATCGGCAGCTCAGACTGGCCATCATCTGTGGATGAAACACTGTACTCATCGAAAAGTTAGTCCTTAAGGCCTTCTAGAGACTTGACCAAAATCACGAAACAAAACAAGGATCTCAGTCTGACACAATAGATACAGAAGCCCCATGTAAACAAATAATCTCATTGATGTATACATGGCAAAGCTTCTCAACGGAGTTCGTTGTGTGCATTGGAATAAAGTAAGAAGTCTGGTCAAATGATCCATGACAACCTAAATCGCATCACACTCACATATCGATTTTGTAATCCTACTACAAAACCTATAGTAACATGTTCCTAATTCTACTCGAAAATGGGCAAAGGCTGCAAAAATCCACTGAAATGCTTATGCTTGGCCTTAACTTGTTGGTATGCTAGGCAATGCGACACAAATTCTACTACATCCTTCTTCATACCGGGCCACCAAAAGTAATGAGACACAACATGGAACATTTTCATGCCACTTGGATGAACTGCCAAATGCTACTAATGAGACTCCCAAAGAAGCTCATCCAGAATTGAAATAGGTACATACAAATGACTTTAGAAATGCAATCTACGGCCTTCAGTAATAGTCCACTTTTCAAGGCCATGTTTTTAAAGAATTCAAATATGATAAGCATCGGATTCATCATCAACTCTCTGTGCTTCTATCACACAAATAATCAAGGGTGGTTGAACTTCGATCGTAAACAATATCACATCTTTATTGTCCACTTCTACCACTTCCAAATTAAACTTATTCAACACACTCAACATCTCATATTCATTCATAGTAAGAAAAGTGAGAATACATCAATTTTTATGACTCAACGTAGCTGCTACTACATTAGCTTTTCTGAGATGATACTTTATATCAAAGTTATATTAATATAAGAACTCCATCCAACTTCTCTTACTCATATTCAAATAATGTTGTGTAAAAATGTACTTGAGAGACTTATAATCGGAGAAAACTTAAAATTTCTCACCATAGGGTAGTGTCGCCAACACGTCAATGCAAAACTACCGCAATGAGTTCTAGGTCATGAGTTGGATAATTCCTTTCATGCACATTCAATTGCCGTAATGCATATGCCACTATTTTACAAGTTGTATTAATATACCACCGAACCCTTTTTTTGATGCATCGCAATACACCATATATCTAACACCTTGATCTGGAATAACTATTATTGTAGCCAAAGTTAACAAATCCTTCAACCTCAAGAAAGACTTCCTGCATTTCGAGTCTCACTTGAATTTTACCCCCTTGCGAGTATGTCGAGTCATGGGGACCACCAATAGCAAAAAGTTACAAACAAAGCAATGATAATATCCCGCAAAGACCAAGAAACTCGAATCTCAAACATAGAATTCAGTCATTCCCAATTAGTAACAGCTTCAGTCTTCGAAGGATAGACTACAATACCACCCTCGGAAACAACATGACAGAGAAAATAAACTTCCCTCAACTATAACTCACATTTGGAAACTTTGCAAAAAACCTATGCTCCTGAAGAGTAGATAAGATGACATGTAAAAGCTCTCGGTGTACCTCTTCAGTAGGCAAATATATAACGATAT
>MKEJ01020473.1:0-17778 GCA_001753735.1 Embelia ribes
TTCCAGGTACATGGTAAAGCCGCACTTTACACAGACTCAGGTTCGAACCTACCAGACCGTAGGCCCAGCCTCGTCGACCCACTCCCACGATGAATGTCAGCTCCATATGCATTGATTGGGGCCCACACTAGATGTTTTGTCCATGGACCTACAACAACCGGACCTACTGGAAGATAAAAAATCTGGCACTGAAGCCTCTTTCAGTACTGTCCTTTTGCTATGACACACATGCAAAATAACTTCATATTACATTAACCAAATAACAAAACCACTTGATAGAGACCTTATGGCCCCATTTCACTCTCTTGCAAGCCCGTGGTTAGGGTTTTATCTCGTCGTAAAAATCTAAGACTATGTTTAACCAATTCAATCCCAAATCAACTCATCGGTATTAAATAGATAATCTATTGCCATGTCAAAACTCCAACCTAGGCATACAAATTGTACCAACTAGAATATACGTAACACCAAAAACATAAATTTAAAGCATGATTTATAAGTTTGATTAAGCAAAATGCTACTCACATCAGGAACAACAATCTGATTAGAGTCCACATTCTCCATCAAAGGCTCGGTCGAGGCACTCCTGTTCCCAGTGCTGGCTATGAATTGCGGCTGCATCGGACCCGAACCACCTGCCATCTCACTCTGGACTCTGTTCCAAATGCACAAAATGATAAATATTTTTTCCTTCATTATTATTATTAACAAAATGTTAATTCTTTCAAATTATTAACAACAAAAATACTTAATTTCATATCCATCGTATCTAAAGATGTAAAAAATAAATTTCACGTGTATATGTATACCATTAAAAGTAAATCAATTGGAGAAATACATATGCCATTACATTCTATGCACAAAAAAAAAAAATCAATCTTTTACCTAATTATGAACAAAAATCCGATTTCTTCTGATTATAAACAATAAAATTGATTAACCCGTCTCTATTATATCCAAAATCTGAAAAAAAAAAAAATATGTACGTGTATAAAAGAAAATCAATCGGAGAAGTACATACGTAAATTGATACGAGCATCAGAAAAAGTGTGTGTGTGTGTGTAAAAGCGAGAGAGATAGAGACAGAGGGAGAAAGAGAGAGAGAGAGATTGCAGAAACCTGAGGTTAATGGCGATGGAGGGAATAAGAATGCAGATATTGAGCGTGTATATATATATGTGTGTGTGTTTGTGTATGTATATGTGTATATATATGTGAGTATAGTCCACCCTAGGAGATTTTGCAAGGGTTTCAGCTGTTCTGATATGTACACTGATCCTGTATATATATATGTATATCTATATATATATATATATGTATATATAAATAGCATCTGTCGATTAATTTTCCACTCTCTCCCTCTTTACTCTCTGCTATAAATGAGTATTGAACTTCTCTTATTTCGGTTCAACCGAAAATATAATAGAGCAACGTCCAACTAAATTTCGGTGGGAGGTTAATTCAATTCTTTTGTGTCATATATATATATATATATAGAATTACATGTATATTTTCTTTTGTGTCATATATATATAGAATTACATGTATATTGTTAAGATTGTGACACTTATGATTTTGTGAGTATGATGTGTACAATATATCTATGTATTATTTATAGTGGATTGTATGTATATATGCAAGATTGTAACACCGGAGTTTTTGTGAACGCAACATCATATATGGGTTACGGTAGGCAAAATTGTATTAGTTGTGATTCACTATATCATTGTACATCATTAGAGCATGTTGTGCACGATCATTCGCATGATCGGAAATTTGTTATTGACATACATTATACTATACTTGTGCAATTGTACTTAGCAGCTACCAATATATGAGTAAATGTGTGTAGCAATCCACCGTGATAAAACTGTCTTCATATGTACAAGGATGAAAATCATATCTCATTAATAGTTGCTAAAAAAATTGTACTCATTTCTCAACTAGCTGAGAAAATTTGAATCGAGCTATGATATTTAAGATAATCCATTTTACCGCAGATGCACTAATATACCAAAGTACGTCCTACCATGCGATGTTGAATAGAGAATTGGTAATTTTACTCGAACTACCTACATATAGTAGCGAATATAAAAATTGCATGCACGAAATGGGCACATGTAGACGCACTTGATTTTGAAAATGAAAAAAAAGAAAAGAAAGCATTACAAAAATGTATAAAAAAAATATTTAAGGTAAGGGACTCGTTACACAATATATATACGTTATGGGCAACCAACTGATACAAATGTGTTTCCAGAGGCGTTCCTGAGAGCGTGCGAGAGTGCGATCGCACATGATCCAAAAATTACAATGGCACACTTATTAGTAATTTTTAGAATTTTTTATGTTAAAAAATCTAAAAATAAACAATTAAAAAATTATAAATTATATTTGAAATAGGTAAATTATTGTATTCCAATATTTTATAAAAAATAATTTTAGTTTAAATACTTACAATTCATAAAAATAAAATAAAATATGTGTAATTGGCCTATAAAAAAAATGCAATGGGCTCTTAATTATAGGTTTTTTTCTATAGTTGGCTTTTAAAACCCTAATTTATTAATTATTAATACTTCTATATCAGAAAAACAAAGACAACCATTGATATACTAAATTATTTGAAAAGATTTGATTGTTTTCCAAATACATTTATTACTTATAGAATATTATTAACTATACATGTTATTGTTGCATCTGCATAAAGAACTTTTTCAAAATTAAAATTACTTAAATAATATTTATGATCTATCATATTACAAGAAAAATTAAACGAACTAGTTTTAATATTTATCAAACATGATTTACTTGAAAATATTAATTACAGGAGTCTAATTAGTAATTTTGCTTCGAGAAATGCAAGAAGAATCATTTTTACTTAATTTTCTATAATTCAAGATATACATGTAATTTATTTTTCTACTTAAGCGCAGAGCTGGTGGAGGAAATGGTTACCGTTGAAATACATCAAGCAAAAAAATTATAATACTAAAAAATAAGGTGAACAATTTACATAAAAAAAATTTACGATATGGTATGTGAGATTATTTGACAATTATATGTATTAGTCAAATAAATGAAAATAAGATACTCTTTTCAATTTTGTACATGATATTCAAAATTTCAGGTCCAACCTTGAAGGAAACAAGTACAACTGTAGGAGATAAAATGGAGCTAAAGCAAAATGATTACTGGGAAAAGTAACAAGTGAAACAATAAGGGTAAAAATTGAAACTTAAGCCAAAAAAACCAGAGGTAAATGAAACAATTGAAACAACTGGGCATAAACTTAAATTTGAGAAAAAAGATGGGAAATTTTTGATTTTAACGTAGACTAAAATAGGAGCCCAAATAACATCAAATAAGAGCATTCACACCAATTTCTTTAAATCATTTCCACCGACATTTCTTATTTAATAATTTTGACATTTTATTTTCTAAAAATTCATTTATCTAATTAGAAATTCGCATTTCAAATATTACCCGCACTAATATTTCTACAACGTTCATAAAAACTTATTTCAACAATTCTATATCATATAATAAAATATGAAATAGATTTTTTCAAATTTTAGTTAGAGTTCTATAGTTTATGTGGAAAAAAGTTAATTTTCTAATAGAGAAATTGTGAGTTACCAAAAAATTTACTATAAAAATTAAGAAATATAGCTAGAAACACTTATGGAACATATTTCTCAAACCAGATTTAGAATGCAAAGATTTCTAATACTATACCCTATTCCAAATTAAAAATCATATTATTATTATTATTATTATTAGAAATTAAATGAGAAATTGAGCTATAAACTGTCCACAACTGTGTTTCTATTCTTGTGGACATGTTTTTGAAAGTCATAGGCGGGAAACCCAAAAGGGTATTTTCGAAACTCATCTCCTCCATTCCATCCATTCTCTCTCTTTCTCGCTCACCTTTCGTCTGCCAGATCATCCCAATCGAACCCAGGTTCGTTCTACTTCACTAGATTCTATCACTTCTATTCGATTATTATCCCCAAAAAAATTACAGATTCTATCGCTAATCTGCTACAACTTATACCCTAAAACTCCAAAATTGCGTAAATTCACATTAATTCCCGTAATTTTATCATTTACCAGAAGTTTGTATTGAAAATTACCCCTGTTTTCCAATAAAAGAAGATTCCAACACTGATCTGCAAGAACTTAAACCTGATAATCGCATAAAATTCACACTAATCCCTGTTTTTTTCTACTCTATCAGAAGACTAAGTCTTGAATATTACCTCATCAGAGTCTACAGCAAAAAGCAAAAAAAAAAAAAATTCTATCATTGATCTGCCAGAACATAAACCCTAAAACCTGAAGTAGGGATTAAATTGGCCTCAATTCCTCTAATTTTTCAGAAGATGGGTGTTGAAAATTACCATGTAATTGAGCTCGTGGGCGAGGGCTCCTTTGGGAAGGTCTACAAGGGGAGGAAAAAATACACAGGGCAGGTAGGTTTCGAGTATTTAATCCTCATTTTTTCAAAATTTGGTCTGCTTAATTATTTTTTCATATGTTTTTTTTGTTTTACTTTTTGGGTTGTGTATCGCAGACTGTTGCGATGAAATTTATTCTGAAGCATGGGAAGAGTGAGAAAGACATTCACAACTTAAGACAGGAGATCGAGGTGATTTCGTACATTTAAAGACAAATTTTGGTTATTATCTTTATTGCAATGATTATTAAATATTGGCTGCTGAACTGTGAATACCTTTGGGCACACCATCCATATTAACTATTCTTTGGGGGATGAATAGTTTTTTTTTTTTTTTGAAAAAGGAAGAACCGAAGATGAACAATGGTCCTCTAGTTCAAAGAGAGTGCTGCAGCTAACTTCCTATTCTTAGGAGATTGAATAGATTTTAATTGTGGGATTGTTCCCTTTGGTTTAATCCCTAAAATTTAGGGTAAAGACTCATTTAGAGGCACTGGTAGGATTGCCCTTAGCTTGTATGAGCTATATTTTTGCAAAGAGGTTGAGTATCTAGAGAACAAATTTCTCCTTCATCTTGGCAATCATTCTTCAGTTTAAGTCAAAATCAGTGTAATATCTTGATCTAATGCAATTTATGAGCTATTATATCTAGTCAACTTCTGTTAAAAGGTCATCATTTATTTTCTTTGGTGCTAATTGTTTGTACAATTTGTTGTAAAATTTGCAGATACTCAGAAAGTTGAAGCATGAGAATATAATTGAAATGCTTGACTCATTTGAAAGCCCGCATGAGTTTTGTGTTGTTACTGAATTTGCACAAGTAAATACATCTTTTCCTCTTTCTCTTAAATGCAAAGTCATGCTTATGCTGAGATATTGGCGAAGTTGATTGATCTGTTCACATGTAGGGTGAACTATTTGAGATTCTCGAGGATGATAAGTGCCTGCCTGAAAAACAAGTTCAAGCTATAGCTAAGCAGTTGGTAATTTATTGCTTCATCAGCTGGCATTGATTTCTTTTTTGTGAAGGCATATATCTGTATTATTCATTTTTTGTTATCCATTTTATATTTTTTTCAGGTGAGAGCATTGCATTATTTGCACTCCAACAGAATTATACATCGTGACATGAAACCTCAAAATATTCTTATTGGTGCTGGTTCAGTCATAAAGGTTGTGGATTGAACACATTTCTTTTCGTTTAGCATAGCTGTGGACGCATTGTTCTGGTTATATGGAATTTTCATGCCAATGGTTATGCTTGATTCATCGACAGTGGTGGCTTTGGCAGGCATATTGCCTCTGCACTATTTAGTGCTTCAACGAGTTAGAGAAAGCTTTAGAATCACATCTGACCCTTGAATAATACTGCCTTTGGCCTTTGAAAAGTTGAGAGATCATCAGTTTTTACCACTATCTAACTGAAAATGACGATTAAGATTATATCAAATAACATTTGAGAGTCCTCCTCTTAATGTTAATTTTATTGGAAGACAGAGAAGTGCAATTTGAACATCTTCATGTTCCAATGCACGAGTCCCAACACCACGCTTGGCGCAAGTATTTGTCCAAGAAAAAGTGACTGAAAAGAACTATCCTGCCCAATCGATGCATCTTTACATGGATGTTACCCTTGCAGTTAAATTTTCCTTCGCGAATCCAGGCATTGCATTAGCTCGCGGAATTCTATATTTATCATCAATAATACATGATTATATGGAAATGTTAGTCTTATATATCAGAACCTAGATAGATTCTGTGAACTTGGGATTGGGAGCCGTTCGTGTACTTTAATCCGGACTTGGTTAATTAGTCTATGGTTCTTTACATGATCTGTAGTTCTGCTTAATGTTGTGAGACAACACGAGATAATTTTTGTGCTGTTTTTGTCTGGCACAGCTTTGTGATTTTGGTTTCGCACGTGCTATGTCCACTAATACTGTTGTCCTCAGATCCATAAAAGGTTAGGTTTCGTTTACTATTATTAAGTGCCATATCAAGGCAAATTTTTACAGTTTTTACCATTGGTTGCTCTGTGCCCTTGTTCACTTATCATTTATTCCAATGAATAATTTCCCCCCAGGAACTCCTTTATACATGGCTCCAGAGTTAGTGCGGGAACAACCTTACAACCACACTGCTGATTTGTGGTCTCTTGGTGTTATCCTGTACGTGCTTTTCTTTATTTTCTTCATCCACTGATGTTTGTTATACTAGTTTTGTTTTCCTAACTTGTTACCTTGAGAGGGTTATATGGATGATCTAAATTTTGCCCGTACATGCACCTAAGATCCTTTGTTTTCTTGCTGGCCTTTGCTACATTCATTGGTTGGGTTCTTTTGTTAATGACAATATTCATCTTTCTGATATTTACTTGGTAAAACCTTCCAAACTATATATTCTTCCTCGTATTGGGAAGATATACCCTCTAGCGAAAACAAGTGTTGAATTGGGTTCCGATATTTCAATCTGGTTATCTTCATTTTTAATAAACTGAGCTTGATCAGGTACGAGCTATCTGTTGGCCAACCTCCATTTTATACGAATTCAGTGTATGCACTCATCAGACACATCATCAAGGTAACTGTGGACAAACCTAAATGCAGTTGATCGATAAAAAATGAAGTGTTAGAAAATAAATTAGTTTTTTGTACCAGGATCCTGTAAAATATCCTGACCACATGAGTTCGAATTTCAAAAGCTTCCTCAGGGGTTTGCTTAATAAGGTAGCACCTTGCTTATTTTGTTTCTGATGTGCATTTTATCTGCAGTCTTTCTTTTCAAGATACTAATGCATATAGTATATGCATATGTATTAAATCATGGTGCAGGAACCTCAAAATAGGTTGAGCTGGCCAGCTCTTCTTGAACACCCATTTGTTAAAGAAACATCTGAAGAACTAGACGCTAAGGTGAAGATTATAGTTCATTTTTTCCCCTGTAATTCCTGTTATTAATTTTAAAATTAACAAGCATTGAGCATGCAAACAATCATTTCAGGAGACAAGGGCAAAAGCTGTCGCAACTAAGGAATGTAATGCAGCTTGGAAGGGTGAAAGAAACATACCTACACCACCTGGGTTGGTTAATGCATGCCCTGACGGTAAGCTTTGTACAATATCTTATAAGTATCTATAAAGTTTCTGAATCTGATTATTGAAAAATAGTCTGGTCTTCTCTAGTAGCTTAAGCTTTTAGTTTTGAGATGCCTTCAATATAGAAGGAACAATCAATGACACAATGAATTATTGTAGGTAGGAGCCGATCTCCTGCTCCTGGAGAAAGTAGTGTTGAGAACAATAGGAGTGATGCCCAAGCAAATGCTGCCAATACACTGAATGAAAATTCACCAAAGGAGGAGTTCCCAGGGTTTACAGCTCCCCTTAATGTTGAGCAGTCTGGTTGTTATAGTCTATGCAATAATGTAACCTTCCAATTTATTCGTGGTACATATTTATGCATAAATTCACACCCTATCCTTGGTTTTCTACATTTAGGTTCTCAAGCCTTGGACCGCTTGGAAAATAATTCCCGGACAGTGAAGGGTGCCAAATTGATTGGGCAAGATAATGAAGCATTATCAAATATTTTGCTACCTTTAAAGAGTTGGAGAGGGGAACAAGTTTCGTGCAGGTAAATAACAAAACTAGATGCTAATACTTTACGATGAATTCAAACTTTGGACACTGGATTAGGTAGTGAATACGAAATGTTTTTCCAATTGTGGATCCATAATTAGGAGTACAAGCTTTTCAATTTGGGGCATGCTGGGGTGGTGTGGCCTTTCGGTGTTGAAATTGGTGGAATTTTTTTTATTGCTTTTGGCATTTGTAGTGTGAAGTGTTATTAGGATGTAAGGATATCATGTAGCCAGGTATGCATGCCCGTGACTAAGCTGTGTCTTGTGATTAAACATAATCCTGGTGATTACCTAATAATTTCTTTGGTCTTTGGTGGTTGTTACTTGAGCCTTCATATAGTTATTTTTGTTGTACTAGTGGTTTCATTAATTTTGCAGGGATCAAGATATCCTTAGCTCGAACCAGTCTCTCAGGATACTCGTGAACTTAGTTGCTGCTGGTGCTATTAGTACTTCTGGAGTACTCGATGAAATAGCGCATGAACTCCTTGGGTTCATGGCTAACATTTTGAATCTGAAATCACCTGATATTAATGACATGATTGCAAAGGTATTTCTCTTTGTAAACTGAAAACAAATGTTTTGCTTTAATGTGTCTTTAGTCTGTAAGCAAAGCACGGGCTTCAGAAGTACTTTTTATTTACCACCGACATATCCTTTGTGCCAAACATAGCATTAAGCTGTTACAATATCTCTGGAATTTCATGCTGTTGCACGTACATGTTTACCACATCTTGGATAACTGATAAAACTGTTGAAAATCTGGCGCAGAGCTTCTTAGTTGTCAAGAAACTGGTTGAGTCTTCTGGAAGTAATATTGGGAATTCATATCTTGGACATTGGGTTGCATCTATACAATTGTTCTCACAGGTAAGCTTCCTTTTCTTCATAACTTCTTTCGGTATATCAACTATAATGTTGATTTGCAATTGAGGGATTTGCTGTTTTGTATTCGTAGATACTTGTTAAAATTAGGGACGGACTGAGCTGTGAGAAACATGAAGATTTTAAATCGTGGTTATATAAATAGTTTTTCCCAATGTATGTTGCTACATCTGCAATAGCCTGGAACACAAATATTATTACCCTCATAACCTATCAATTTATGGAACTCATGTTACATATTCAAGTGTTTTTGGTCCCAATCCTCCCATTACAAACACGGTTAGAAGAATTTTATTTTTGCTCTCATATTTCTGAATTTCTAGGTAGCTGGTTGCATTGATGATGCCTCTGGGAGAGTATTATATGAGGCCACATCTTGTATAGCTGTCATGCTATCTCAAGTAGCTCAGTGCGTCAAATCATCTAAGGCTACTTTGTGTGTTGGGGCCGTACCAACTCCTGCAACGACAAATGAAATTCTTAAGCAAGTTCTGGACCATGCTAAAATATCAGATCTGGCAGATATTCTTTGTGGGTGCTTAGCAAAATCAGGATCAAGTCTCATGTCCGGCTCTTCTCACTTGTTGCGTGCTGCTTGTGAAGCTACTAGGGCTATTTGGTCGCTGATAGAATCGTTTGAAACCTTCTGTATGAAGCAAAATGCTTATTCATTCCCACTAAATGCTTTGCGAAGTCATTCTCTACTCCGGCTAGAACTTGGTGGCAATGAACAAGGTTCATCGGTCACAACAGAATCGGAAAAAATTGTTGACACAGTGACAAAAGAATTCCTCAAATCTAAAGCCATACAGGTTGCAGTTTACTATTGTCTTCGGCAGCGGCATGAGGCTGTCATTTATGCTTTTAGCCAGGTGCATATCTCTCTATTGCTTGTGCGCTTGTTTTATCTACACTACCGGTCAATATTACAAGCTGGCTTGCATTTTTTTGTGGTTCGAAGGCCTAAGCTTCATACAATTTTATGATATTTCAGGTCATGCTGAGGTGTTGCGAGCGTAATGCAGTGGTTTCTAGTGTTCTTTGTGGTTTAGCAAGCTCTCTACCTATCACCACCATCGTTAGTGGTGGAGGGGAGGGTACAATTATTTCAGAGATTTTCTCCATATTATCAATTTGTGCTTCTTCCAACAAGGATCAGCAAATAGAAGCTGGCAATGCCAAGTGCAAAATAGGCAATCCATCCGTTGTTGTTCTGCACTTGTGTCTAATCCTAGCAACAGTAGCACAATGTTTGAAGTCATCCGGAAGGACTTCTCCACTCTTTATACTCACAACGTCATCTAAAAAACATATTTCTCGGCTTTCAGTTCTTGCCCATCATTGTTCCTCCGATGATAGGACGAGAACTTCTTTTCAACTCAATCGCGCATCTGCTATGTTGGCTTTTGCATCTATCTTGTCTCTTGATATTGGGGTCCCTGCCGAATCTTCCATTTCAGAGATAGCTGTCCCTTTGATCCCTAGGACAGCCACACTTTGTGACTTCCTCAAGATTCAAACACTTTGTGAAAATGGAGGGGATTATTCGGTGAGGAATGGTATGTTATCATACTGGCACGGGCTTAAAGATGGGTGTGTTGGCTTGCTGGAATCAAGGCTAAAGTGGGGAGGACCATTAGCTGTACAACAATTATGTGCTAGTGGTATCCCTCAGCTTCTCATTGATTTGCTCTCTAATAACCAACCTTCTCAAGAAAAAGATTGTCTAAGTACGGGTCTGTCGCCCATTGGGATTGTGTGGACAATTTCTTCAATATGCCAATGTCTAACCGGCGGAATTTCAACTTTTCGTCACATCTTGGTTAGGAGTGAAAACATTAAGTTAATCTCTGATCTGATATCCGACACACATCTTAAGCTTGTAAGATGCTGGAGTGGTACCGGTGGGGGAAAGGACGGGACAAGAGACACAATAAATGCAGCGATTGATCTCTTAGCATTTCCTTTTGTTGCAATGCAAAATGCACCAGGCTTGCCATCTGCCACAGCTTCTGTGAATAGTGGGTCCCTTCTGAACATGGGTTCACCTGGTGGTAAGGTTTGCATGGAAGACAGGAACATGGTAAAAGCTATCGAGTCCAATATAGCGAAATACATACAACTTCTTGTGGAGGTCAGCTTTTATCTTTTCCCATTCTTTGCTACACCTGTAGTTCTTAAAATGTGAGGGTGTACTGTGCAATATAATGGGAATTTCATTGTGTTTATGTTCAAGTTAGAATTTAATTTTTGTTACGATACTGTCTCAATCCATCATCGTCTTAGGAAAAGCAAACATAAAGCAATTTCTTCTTTCTAATTCTGTTTGTTCTTATGGTTCCATAACCCATACTTGTTTTGGAGTTATAGGTTGGAGTACCTGGCATTATACTTAGGTGCTTGGAACATTTGGATTTGAAAGATGTTGCAAGGCCTGTTGCATTTCTTGCTAAAATGACAGGTCATCGGCCACTTGCAGTTCAACTTTTGGGCAAGGGTTTGTTGGATCCAGGCCGAGTGAGAAAGTTTCTTGGTGTTTCATGCCCAAGAGAGGTTATGTTGGATATGCTAATGATAGTCTCAGATCTATCTCGAATGGATAAGGTAATGTTTGGTCCAGTGCTAAAAACCTAAAGCTTGATGATATTTTTCAGTGACCCGATCCTTTGTCAACTATTTGCCATTAGCTTGGTGTATCACTTTTCACCGTTCCATCCCATCAAATATGTGCTATATTGATTTAATAAAATTGTTTCACATCTTCACTACACAAACTTAAGAGTCACATTTCAAATGATTTGCAATTCAACGAAGTTGGGACCACTGATCATTTTGCTGATTTTTTATATGTATACAACAATAGATATAATATCCCACCTGAAAAAGGTACCTAAAATATACTTATGTTGCTTGGGTGTGAACTTCAGATTGTTTCTATCTTCAGGGTTTCTATGAGCACATTGCTGGAGCTGATATTTTGGAATTCTTGAAGGGGTTTTTAACCCATGAAGATCCCAATGTTCGTGCAAAGACGTGCAGTGCTATAGGCAATATGTGTCGGCATAGTTCCTATTTCTATAGTCCATTGGTGAGTGGGAACTTTGATCAGTTTCATAAGATGTAAAAATTATAACCATAATTTTCTATAATTATTATTTCCATCTTACTAGAGCTTGTTGCAACACTGATGTTAGTTATGAAAAAAGTCAACCTTATTTTTATTTTTCCATTGTAGGCAAAACTTCAGATTATCAGTCTCCTTATAGATAGATGTGCTGACCCAGACAAACGGACGAGGAAATTTGCTTGTTTTGCTGTAAGATCTTTGTCATAAGATGCAGTTAATTTTTATTTAATTTCTAATCCTATATGCTTTTGGTGAATATTTTCCTGGGATGAACGCTCGTAACTTTCTTTTTGGTTATTCTGTTAGATTGGCAATGCTGCCTATCACAATGACCATTTGTATGAAGAGCTCCGGAGATGTATTCCCCAACTCGCAAACTTGTTACTTTCGTCAGAAGAAGACAAAACAAAAGCAAATGCAGCAGGTGCTTTGAGTAATTTGGTCCGCAACTCCAACAAGCTTTGTGAAGATATTGTCCTTAAGGGAGCAATGCAGGTTAGGATAAATCTTTAACTTTTCCATGTAACCATGGTTATGCGCATTTCCTTGGATTTACCTTTGTTACCCTTTTGTCCGTTAATATAGAACACATGCCTACTTTAGATATTCATTATGGTATCAATTATCCATCTCTGATGATTCACCTAATAATGCTTTTGATCTATCAAGTTTGGATTGCACTAATCAAATCCCAAACTATCCTGATAAAAAAATTATCTTGTTTTTGGGACGTGTTAGTCATTAATGGTGAACAATCTAAACAAAGGGTAATACGTCGCACCAATTTTTTGAAATTGTTAGGTAGTTGACAGCTAGAATTGACAAGTGTGTGTTCAGGGTCAGGTTGTGAATTGGAAAGGGGAGAAATTGGGCTTACCATTCATCCTGCAATAACGAAAAAAGAAGTTATCATATTTCCCGTCTGGGCATCACACTACCCCTTTTTAGTTTTTACCTGGAGAAGGATATAGCAACTAAATATATACTCTTTCTATTGTTGACACATCGAAATTGTTTAGCTCATGTAGTTAACTATCATGTTGTGTTATAATACAGGCTTTGCTGAAGTTGGTGGCAGATTGCTCAGTTGTGGCTTTGAACCCCACACGGAAGGATGCTATAAATGAGTCCCCTCTAAAAATAGCTCTCTTTTCGTTGGCGAAAATGTGTGCCCACTTACCATGCCGAGAGTTCCTTCGCTCTTCGGAACTATTTCCAGTGATTGGAAGTCTCAGACAATCCCCAGAGCCTACCATTGCTAATTATGCTTCTGTCATACTGAACAAAACTTCCGAAAACTAAAATCCGGATTATCCTTCAAATAAGCAATAATAAAGGGACTGGTGCTTGGTGAGTCGACAACTTGTAGAAGCAAAAGTATTTCTGTAATTATATGTTTTCTGTATACAGATCAATTGTCAATCTTTTGACGTGCTGAGTTTATGCCTTCTCGTAGTTCTTTTGCAATACGGATTTTGACATGCTGTCATTGTCTCTTGAATCCACTTGCCAAAAAGCATTCACGTTCACTACCCTCTTAACTAAGGGCTTGTTTAAGCACAAGTCATAAGCTAATAAGTTAGCTTTTTTTAAGCAAGAAGCTGGCTTGTAACATATCAACTGTCATGCAGATGAGCATGGTTTGTACAATGAAAAACGGAACAATCAACATGGATTGGAATTATAAAAGCCATTGTTGAGATTGGCGTGATACATCTGACTAAGAAGGTGATAGTTGTCGCAAACAGGAGTCCCAAATTCTGAGGGGCCTTATATTGTATTATGTCTTTATCTGTAGCTGAAGACGGAGACTCAATTTTGAAACCCTATTAATGAGTGAAATTTCTAATACCTCCTATGTACAAATTGGTTTGGTATAATAAATGCATAATATAAGCATTATGAATGTGGGGACCATCAAATATAATCGTGCCACATGAGATTTATTGTGAACTATCATGAATGTCGGAACTGCATATCCAAATGATTAATTAATGCCATTTATACTATATGCTAGTGAACAATTACGATATTGATTTAGGTTACATAGTAACCCTTACCATTTTTTTTTAATTTCTTATAAAAATTCTACAAAAATTTATAGATCACATTTTGTTTTATAATGTTTCTCACTATTTTACTATTATTATGTGATCTCTGAAATTACACCGTACTGTTGTGGTTTATATGTCCATTTTTATTTTACCCAAAGTTTTTAGGGCAAAGTGAAAGTCTGACTTGGTTGTATGGACGAGGATGGGATAGCTCAAGTTATGGAAATTTTACATTTCCAAATTTTATTGCAACTTGTGCATAATTAATTAATTATATATAATTAGTGTATTGATTTTCATGCATTAGAGACTTGCATTAAAGATATGCATGTATTTGTGGTGGTGCCTACATGTATAAATATATAAATGTCTTTTATCTAAAACCAATGATGTATGAAATTCCTATATTGATGAAATATAAAAATTAAACTCTATATATAAATAAGTGTAATGTATTTTCCTAAAAAGAAGGATAGAATGGTCCTTTTTTCTATCTAAACAAAATATCAGCTTCATAATTAATAAAGTAAGCAAAACGAGCTAGGAATATTATCTTAGAACAGTTTAGTCAAAATTCGATTATGACTTAAAAGCAATTTAATTTTAGACACCTCATGGAATAGTCAGTAATAATCATAAACATTTTGGAAAAATATACTATTTATATTTAGGCCGTGCATATTGACTTACCTGAAAAAATAATATTTTATCCCTACACAAATTATAGTCTAGCTTTTCAAGTTTTGAAATCCAAAAATTATTGTTTGTGACAAATGTTGGTAGGGGTTTCGTTATTTATACTCCCTGAAATTTAAAAATAAAAATAAAATTAATTTTTAAAATTTTCGCAAAGTTCTGTACCAATTAAAATGGTTCTACTAATTATAATTTTTTAATTAAAATTTTGAACGGCTATAATGGCGATAGACGTGGAACTGTATCATTCCTATATTCAGTTCTCTTTGCACACGCTTCATTTCATCTCTCTCTCTCTCTCTCTCTCTCGTTAGGGTTAGGTTTGATGGTTACACGATTGGGTTGTTGGCAACTACACTGAGAACACTGTTCGGCATATTAGGAGGTGCCATGATAGCCACTCTCATCTACACTATCTCCGTCGATGGCCTCCCTTTCCGTAAAGACCTTCTCATTCACTACGTCTCTCTCTCTCTCTCTCTCTCTCTCTCTACATAGGTATATGTATATATGCGGGCACGCTGTTTTTGCAATTAATCATGTAAATTTGGGGACTTGTGACCTTTATGCAGTTATTTGTGAATTCAGAAATATATGATTATGAAATAAGTGAATATCAATTTCACTATTGTCCTAAGATATTGAACACCTATGTATACATCTCATTGTAACTTTGAACCCTATCGTATGTAATAAATAATAACGCTCTTGGCTTGAACGTGCCCAGACAGAATCACATTCACCAACTAGGTTAACAAATCTGTGTGTTATTTTCTACTTTGATTGTTATATTAGCCAGATTTCGCCAGAACTATAAGGTGGTTTAGCCTTGTCTCACCCCACCCTTGCACCTTCATCTAAGGCGCTAGAACCTTAGGTACTGAGTCTAGTGCATTTCTCACATCATGTCATTTTTCTATTGTTTTTCTCTTTATCTTTGTGCTATATGTTATTTTTATTATACGCCATATTGGCGTCATCACTTACCCTTACTAGGTATGAAAAAGCTAATGTCAATTCCCCACACCGACGACAAAAGGCTATTATTCCAAATTGACCGCAAAGTTCGAGAATTTTAGGAGATTATGCAATTACAAGCTCTTGGCTGGGCACATAGCGTTTCGGGCGATAATAATCTTGGATCCTCGAGGGCGCCTTAATAACAATGAGTTTATTTCTCTTCAACAATCAAGAAGAAAACTTTTGGAACAATCATTCTAAGTTGAAACTGGTTATTATATTCATTTGTGTACCTTTTCTTTAAATCCAGATTTAAGAAATTATCACATTTAGCCTAAAATTTTATTACTTGGGTGTGTTTCAAATCTTCAATGATGAATTTTTTGACTAATGAATTATGCAACTGAGGATTATTGCTGTCTTAGATGTCACACTCACCATTTGTTTTTATCTTGTTAACTTTGAGTTGGTGTCTGGTTGATTTGTTTCGGTATCTATGTTTTTCTTGCAGGTGGATGGTGGCTACCTTGATTGATTTCTATATCAATGTCGTAGCTATCGGGGTATATGCAAAAAAAAACATTTATATTTTTGTTCTTTATGAAGGATCCATCGTGCCTTTTTTGGATTTTATTTAGACTTAATTATGATTGTAACAGGCTTGGGTTTCCTACAAGGAGGCTAGCTGGATCAGTGGATCAATTTGGATAGTTTTACTTATATGTTTTGGAAGGTATGTCTTTTCGTTCTGAAGTAAGCTATGACATTTAGAGGGGACAGCGGGTAGTTATCCTAATAACATGTTCGATAGAAATGGCATAACCTTCTTTAGTTTACAATATTTATCTGTGTGGTAATTTGAATTAGATATCTTTAGTTTACAACGTTTTACTAGTTATGATAAATTGTCTTATTTTTCCTTTCTCCCTTTTTCTTTTCTCCTACTACAGCATTGCAACATGTGGTTACATTGTTTCTCAACTTTTCAAGTTGTCAGCCCAAGAATTTTCTCTGGATCCGGTATATCATGTTTTAATCCGGCCATCTAACAAGTACGTACAAAAATTAGATTGTTACAAACTTACAATTGAATTGTGTTCTTTTTTTTTTTAAAAATATAGTTTGAGAATCTTTAGAGAGAACATCTTATGAATTTGAAAGTTTACTTAGTTTGGTGCTAACACGATTGAGGCTTATGATTGTTTTAGTAGGAATCGAGTGGAAGACAAGTATTGTCTTTCTGTTGTAGCTGCACGAGTTTTGTTTGGTATTTTGGGTCTTGTGATGCTGGGAACTCTTATTTACACTCTTCTAACAGATGGTAGTCCATTTCGCTCAGAGCTCTTGACCCCGTAAGTTACTTTTCCTTGTGACTTTTGATCTTATTAATCGGTCCCTTACTTGTCTTTACTCTTTTGTTTTTGTACCACTTCTAAGTTCTGGTAGATGAAAAGGATGGGTGGGGGGGAACTAACATATTGTTTATGAGGGATTTGATCTAGTAAATAGGCCTTTTTGATTTGAAGGGATTTCTTTATATTAAAACAAGAAAGGTTGAATTCCAAAAGAAAGCAGAATTTACTAGTGGGGGTGTTTAACGTTAGGACTTAGGACATGCTACTGGTACTGTGTGTGGTAACTGAAGAGCAACATGGATATATGTCTATTGACTACAAATTGAAGGTTCTACTTGTTGATATATCTATATCCTACAAAGTGAATTAAGCATTTTACTTTGGCAACTTCTCTATCTTAGAACGTTTTATTTATGATCATTGGCCACTAAAATGACTTAGCTTATATTGACATTGTGGATTCATCCATAGCATTCACAATATTGAAACTTATGCTTATATGTGTTTTTTGTGTCAGTTTTCTCATACAATATGTTCTAGGTACTTGGATTACTATTGTATGTCATTTGTTACGACAGATGGATGACGGCCTTACTGTT